>JAAWXA010000006.1:30056897-30168133 GCA_038090715.1 Florisuga fusca
CCCTCCACAAAAATACAGAATTGGATTAGATTCTGCATGAGTAACTTCCAGAGCTCTCATCTAGTCTGCAGGCTTGCACACTTCACAACAGCTTAGGGTTTGGCCTCTACTTTTGTGCATTTTTTTTTTCAGAGTGACTTCTGCCTTCATGAAAGCGTGAAAAAGTATATATACACATACATGTTATATACATATATATATACATATACACACACAGAGCATATATAAATATATATAAAGAATCCTTCTCCCTCTTTATATCCACAGTACACACAATTGTACACCAGAACAGGTGTTGCAGTATTATTTTGATAGTAAGTGTAGCACATACAAATGTCATTATCCCGTTTGGTATTTCTGGAGGAACAGGATGCATATTTCCCAGGGACAGGGAAAAAGTGCTGGATGAATACTGAAAAACTTTCAGCTGTTCTTCAGAAACTGAGCTTTCATTTCTCAAAAAGCAAATCTCAAATGATAGGCATCCAGCAGTATTCCTTGTTTTTCTGTATATAAAAACCTTAAACTTATCACATATATATATATATTATTTTTTATATTAGTTCTGGAGATAAATTGACAGAAGCACATGCAAGTGTTATCCATTCTGCTCCTGTAACATCAGTGAGATCTGCAGGTGCACTGTCACCATCCCAGCACCAGGATGCCTGGGGACAGGATTCTTCAGAGTGAAGGTTCTGCAGCTTATACAAAAAAACCACAACCCACACAAGTTTCCCAGAATGTATTAACCAGCAGTCGACTCACAGAAATGGGTAGTGTTCAAACCTCAGAGAATCTATCTCTCATAGAACCATAGAATTGGTTTGGTTGGAAAAGACTTTTGAGATCATCCAGTCTAAACATTAAATCAGCACTGCCAAGGCCACCACTAACCATGTCCCTTGACACCACATCTGCACAGCTTTTAAATTATTCCAGAGATGGTGAGCACAGCCCTTCCCTGGGCAGCCCTTCCAACAACCCTTTGCAGGAAGAAATCTATCCCAATCTCCAATCTAAATCTCTCCTGACACAATTTAAAGCTTGTTCCTCTTGTCCTATCACAGCACAAACACAAAGAAGGACATTAGGATACGCAAATAGTCACTGTTTTAACCTGGCTTGGAATTATCAGAATACCAAAAACTAATCTAATTTTTTTCAGCACCAATCCAATCCCAGGCAGATGAGATAATTTACTGGTTTTGCAGCTGTAAGTCAGTTTACCAGAATGATGTAGAATCAAGGCTGATGAATTCTGCAGGTAAGGTAATTAATTGGTAATATGCTGTCTTTTAGTCTAGTTCTTTGATTTTGCAGCAATGTTCTCCAAAGTGGTACTACTGTCACACATAATTTAAATGAAAGAGACTTTTTTCAAAAGGTATTGTTGCCATACTGCAAATAACATGTACTTTTGCCCTGTGTACATTGCCTGTCCAAGTTCTATGGCATCTACAAGAAAGTTTTTTCTCTTAGTTTCCTATCCCCATGCAATCCAGTATTCACTAATCATATACAAATGGGATGGTTCTGTGAGTGTTTAAACATCTGTTTGTGCAAACACAGTGAAAATAAATTTAATGCTGCACAAAGCAGTATCTGCAAAACACATAATAAACCTTTGCATAAAGGTATATATGTTGGGATGACCTAATTACATATGTAGTTGCTTGGTTTTGCAGTTGCACCAGTCTCCCCTTTATATAACACAGTGAGTGAGCACAATTTTGAGGCATATCTTTGTAGTCACATTTGAAAACATAATCTAAAATACCAGTGTGTGAGCTTCATATTAAAATGCACATTTACAAGTATTAAAATAAATGCAACAGTGATCACAAAATACTGATTTATTTTAATCATTAATAGTTAAAATTTCCTTCCTCTTTCTCATGATCCTCTGTTCATGTATAAGTAATATAAGATACTTACTTTAAAGAAACCAAATCTATACTTGTTGACCAATATAATTTGATCCTTCTTGATCCTGTAATATTTTTTTTTTCAAATAATCACTTTTTGCATATTTTCTAAAACTAACTTTACATTTTAACTAGACATGGGCTTAATCCTCGGGAAGACTCTGTGTGGTGTATGCTACCAAGCTGTGCTCTATTGAATTTCTGTGAGCGTGGCAACTTCCATAGAGAGATTTATCTGACAGCCTTGTAAGAATATCCTGAGCTCTTGTTGACTGGACTTTTTTCAAATAGCCATAGGGGCATTCTCTACTGTTTTTAGAGCATCTACAGTTAAATTCAGGATAACAAATTAAATTAGTTTCATATTAGGTAAGCCATATATAGGCGAATAAGGCAAGTTTTATTAAATGTTACAAAACAGATGATAAAAAGCTAAAGATATAACAATTTTTTTAATACCATTGAAGCCACTACAGAAATCTTTCATTTCATTTTTAGTAGCTCTTTGACAGGACTGTGTCGCTTGTAGAATCCATAGGGAGAAAGCACCTACCTGTTAGTCTGTAATGGTGAGCCAGACTGTGGAAAAATTGCATTTAACTGGGATATTTTGTTCTGGCCTCCTGGATTTTAATGATGGACCTGCGTGAAGAAAATGTATTTACATTGTTCATTACTCCTCCAAGCAGGCACCTCGAAGGCTTGTTAATGTAGAGAGTCCTGAGATGTGGAAATGGTGAGGAGTAGTCCAGAGATTTCCTGAACTACTCACAGGGTAAAAAAAAATAATTTCCAATAGGCCTCTTTTTTTTTTTTTTTTTTTTTAATCAAGATAAACAGGAAATACATCTGGTAATGTAATTCAGTCCTCAATTTGGCTGGACAAACGGGACACTCAGAGCAAGTGTGCACTGCAGCCACAATGAAAGTAAGGTAAATTAGCCCACACAGGAACAATATTAATGCAATTAGACTTCCAGTATTACCTGAAGCCAGTTTGCCAATTTGAGTATCTCTAGATTATGCTTCAGACACTTCTAATTGCAGTGTAGACACTTCCCTAGAGCTACAGTGTATTAATGTATCCCTCTGCACAGCAATGGACTTCACAGTCTCTCTCTGAGTCATTTAGACTATAACTAGAGGTTATTAATTCAGATTAGTTACCAGTGACCTTATTTTAAACTTTATTTTAAATGTATTTACCATTAAACATCAACAATTTGAATAACTAACAGTTCCAAAGCAACTGTAAAAAGAAGATATCCAGGAAAGCTCTGGAGTTTTTTCACTATCACTACCCATTGCATCAAAGAAAAAAAAATGCCAAGGCTGTTCTGCCAAAGAGAAAAGCAAGCAATAAAGGAATTGTTTCTAAACACTGAGGAAAATGACTTGTTTCCTTTCTCAGTTTCATTTTCCATGTGTAACTTTCCTAATGGTTGTTTTGCCTCATGACTTAATTTTGACAGGCTCAGATTCTTTTGCTGAAGGATTATAAATGAACCATGTGCAAGAAAAAACCCTGTCTCTCTGTATTTAAATCTCTTAGTAGCCAACAATGATAAAGAATTATATTTTTCATTTTAAACAGCTTTGTTTCCAGGCTTTAAGGCTGTAAGGACAAACTTCCAAACCCAAATAGAAATTAAAGAAGTTACTATTACAATCAACAGTTAGGAAGACAAAACCTGAATTCCCTTTATGAATAGGGTACTAACTCTAAAACTTAATGATGAATATTTAAATGTCGAGATAAACAATTTTAGCTGAAATATTCAGATGTGTTCTTCTCCACTGATGCTGAATTTTATAGGAGCCGAAAATTTAATTACTGCCTGCTATAGCTGGATCAATTGATGAAAGTCATTATATGGTTTGTTTACTTATGACAAGAGGGAACTGGGATTGGTGATTGAGGAGGTCCCATCTACTTCTGTGCTGCTTAATATCAACAAATGTGTATGTTTATACCATAGCTGTAATGTATTGAGGCACCAGCAATAGGATGGTGTTTCTAACATGCTTACAATACATGCGAGACATGAGAGAAGGGGGTTGTTGACAAAGTGAGAAAATAATGTCCCCAAATGTTATGTTTGGTCTACACACTCCTATGCAGCCACCGAAAGATGATAGTGTAGCTCTATGCTGGGGCTGTAGACATCAGTCATTTTAGTTTTAAATCCCAGGCTCTCTTACATCTTTTTAGATAGCAGAAGTCTCAACTTTCTCCATCTCTGCTATGACACCTCTGCATCCTCACCCCTAGCAACTCCTACTTTGGAGCCTCACAAGTCTCTGTTGCATAATTCTTTCACTCATTGTCACTTTTCAGTTAATGAAAACCTTAGAAAGCTTAATTCATTTGAATTTGCTACAGAATTTAGAGTTAGAATGACTCAGAAAGCTGTGGGCCTTGATGCAGTATTTAAATCCTACGTAGAGTGAAGTACACCGTGCTTTGGTTACAAGAAACACTGCAAGTTATATATTAATATATAATATACTACAACTTATATTAACTCCTGTATGGCTTGATTTCATGGTTGTCACTCTTGATGTCAATATCATGTCATACAGACAGCTCCTAGCCTGTCACTATATTTCTGGGTTTGCATCCATATACTAAGAGCTCAGAAACAGGGGTCAGGATGCAGCCAGTGAGATGTCAGCCACTTAAAGCACTGGGTGCACTGGTGGGAGATATTTCTGTCAATGGTGATGTTCACACTGGAGGCTGCTGGGGATAGGAATATCTGGCAGGGTTAATTTAAAAACAATTTCACTTTAATTTACTCTTTGTTTTCAGTATATTACAGAATATACTGAAGAAAATGCTGAAGCTCTGGTAGAAGAACAGACCTTAACATAATACTGATTCACAGTTTCCAGGAAGAGCATGGATTTTATTAGCTCTGGTCACACATTTTTTTAGAGTTCAAGGGATGATCCATGGAAGAGGCTGGTTAATGTTAACCAGGCAAATGCAAGAGGAAGGAGGAAATTTTTTCAGAGGACAGCAGATGATGTTACATATGTTTTAAGAAGATATATTATTAGATGCTTTTAAAAATGTAGTGGCCTCCATTCATATAACTATGACACTGATATATCTGTGAGTTTTAAAGAAATATAAGGTATGATAATAAAAATAAGAGAATTGCACTAAAAAAAAAAAGTGTACATAAGTGATTTCCTTACAATCTCTCTTTTACAATTTTTACATTTCTTCCTGCTGATGTTTTTTGGGGTTTTTTTTCAGCTGTTTTATTTTTGGCTTCTTTTCACATCCAGAATATTTAAATAATTAAAGGGAAAAAAAAGTCTAAATGTCTTTAATGAAATTAGCTCTGTTGAATTGAAATCAATACTAAAAAATTCACCACCAACTGGGAAGACATCAGGCTTAAGGAATTTGAACAGATACATTTCAGTGAAAACCATTACTAAAAAGATACGTGTTCTTAGCAATACTCTTCTTTTTAGACTCAATGATTCAAAACAAATTTTGCATACTTTTCATGTGTCTTTCGGTGCCTCTGATAGACAAGAATAGATAATGGATGAAACCACTGTCTGATGAATATTGTCCAAAGATTATCACAAACAAAAACTTATACATGAGGACTTTTTCATTTCAGAGTGTGGTCTGTATGATAAAAAGAATATAAGTAATTAACACTGATATTTAGAGGCAAGAAAGGCCAACATTTCATCTGGAAGCACTGCAATTAGTACATCTATGAGTATCTGTTTCTTCCCCAGTTTAACTACCTTTTTCCACAGCTCAACAGGTAAGGTGTGTCACCCTAGTGGCCTTCAACCAGGCTAAATTTGTCTCATCTTTCAGGGAAGCAGGTTTTTCTGACACTGAGTGGTTGTTGAGTTGGAAACTCCTACCTTTTCAATGTTTTTGCCATACATCCCAACAGGTTTTGTTTCTACTCTGAGTTGCAGAGCCACTTCAAGCGTCCAGGTTGGTTGGTCATGCCAGACACAGCAAGAGTGGATGGACAAGAGTTGAGATGGTTGGTCTTCAGGTTTGTGAGTGGGCAAGGGTGAAAGAAAGAAGGTCAGGAGAGCTGCAGGCCAAGGCTCAAAGAGTGCAAGGTGTCTTCTTTGACAAGGCTGAGGGCCAGGATGGGAAGGAAGGGTGGAAATCTCACCAGTATGGGAAGAAGGTGACAGCTCAAGGGCAGTTGATCCTCTGCTTCTGAAGTTACTGACAAACAGATATGACTCTTATTCCATATCCACTGGAGCAGAAGTGGTCTCCAACTATATGCTCTTTGCCTCCTGTAGATCAGAGTCTGTGATTCTCCTCTCTGCCATCATATGAAAAATGTCCCCTCACCATCAGCAGATTGTAGGAAAGCCTGGAGTCAGGTCTATCTGGATGAAGTGCCTGAGCACAGCACAGAAGCAACATGCTGTGAAAATCATGTCAAACGAGATCATCCCCTACTGCTCCTGAAGATGGGATTTAGTCTCCTTGTTTGTTCTCTTGGGAGAATGTGAAGATATAATTTTTCATAATTAAAAAGTCAATATTTGACAAGAGATACCTGATACATGGATTCTGTGTGCTTGGCTTTTTACTTAGCAACCTATTTACTGCCAGAATCATAAAAAAGATTAAATAAGATTAAGTAATATAAATATAAAATGGCTAATGGAATGTGTTCTTTGCTGCACATAACAAGTATGAAATTAATTTGGTCCTGTGAACAGAGCATCAGCTTTCCTGGGTCCTGCTAGAAAGCACAAGAAAAATCCATGTCTGTTATTTTTTGTGTCAAACACTGAAGATGAGAATTTTAATTTATATGCTTTCAACACTTTTAGTTGTTCAGTAGGATATTTGCTCTGAGTGCATTTTTTTTGTTGTTGTTCAGGATTTTAGTTGCTTATCTGCTAGCAAGACTATAGATTTAAAAGGCCCATATTTGCTCATGTCATGTTAAAAAATGCACATGTCCCCCTGCTTGAAGGGTGAATTGAAATCTGGCAGTTATCAAGGTGGTCATTTAGGAATGCTCATGAATGCCCATGCATATTTGCTCAAATTCATACAACTTTAAATTTTTTCTAAAAATAATGAAAAATATAAGAATTAGTTGTAGTATAAGTTCAGTGCAGATCTGTAAAGGTGATAGCTAAATTCCCTCAATATTTTACCTAGGGGTATGCCCTATTGCAAATGGATATTCTATTCTGATGAGAATGTGCATCCAACTACTCCACAAAGAGTCCGAGTACAGTTATCTGAAAATTGCAGAGAATACTACATTTTTGCGTGTCCTGTGAAATCTCTATGTGAATAATTTTAGTGTATGCTATGAAAATGTATTCACAAATACCTGGGACTTAGTCAGAAGCTACCTCTGAGGAATGGTCCAGAGGACATTAACAAATAAATAACTTTATAAGCAGCACAGGATTTCTATTATCTGCAGTAAATAAGAATTAAGGCAAATAAAAATAAATTCAATTGAGTAGTTAATGAGTAGTGACCCACCCACTGAACATCATCCACTCTTGATTCAGTGAGGCAAAAGGCTTGGGGAAGATATGAAGGGCAAACTTAGAAGTACCTCTTCACAAAAATTTTATTGCTTGTGCACATAGAGAAGAGTTAATTTACTAGGTGATTCCTGTGTACAGGCACTTTGGATGTGAAACAAAGACTCTTCTCCACCCCTTCAAGGGCTCCACCCCACCAAAATCTCTCAGTATGGTGGGAACCTTCAGCAGGAGGTGCTTAGCCTAGAGAAGCAGGCAGGCTGATAGAGCAGGTTGATGTGTAAAGGCACATGCACACTGCCTCAGGAAAATAGTGGTTGGAGAGAGAGAAAGGAGACTCATTCAGGTGTCCCTGGTTTAAGCTAGGCTAATAGCCTGCCTATCTCTTATTTCAGAAACAAGAAAATCTGTGTGAGTATACTCCATTACACATAAAATACATAGATCGTAAAATAAAAACACAGAAACAAGCAAACAAACAAACAAGAACAAAAAAAAAAAAAAAAAAAAAAAAAAAGTCAAAACAAGGTTGAAATGGCAGATGGAGGTGGGCTGAGGACGACATTGATCGGCTGTGATGGGATGTCCCTGAGAAGAACCAGCACATGGGGCACCCTACCCCAGACTTTGGTCCTCTCCTGGGAAACTGTCACCATGTGAAAAACAGAGAGGTTTTTGCACCTCTGGGAGCAAAGTCTGAGAAACCAAAGGAGAGTTCAGATATGGAGATAGCACTGTGATTAATTCTATCATCACATGTCAGAAACAAAGTTGCCTGGGCAATCTGAGTTCTGGCATTTACTAAATTTTGAATGTTTGAGTTTGCAAGCTTAGCATTCTTTTCACTCTTTTTAATGTAATTTTAGTCTCTTTGGCAAGATGCTGAATAGATGTGTGCATATTTGTAGTTAGGATGCAGTTTTAGGGGATACAGTTTCCATGGAGTGTGTAAATAAATCCTATTTTCGGAACTGTACAAATCAAAAGACTTTCCCATTCATTTCCTTGACAAATAAGCTTGTGGTTTTACTGAGGCTTGGGTTTAATATGTTTGTTAGAATTGTTTGGATAGTAATATAAGAAACACACACATTTTTTTCTCATTCTAAAACAATAATATGCCCACATAATTACTCTTTCAATACTGCAGAAATTTACGTAAATTAGACCCATATAGTTTTCCCATATGCAAATGGCATCCAAGAGAGATAAATTTTGCACCATTTCTCTTCAAGTTACAGCTATATTCTCATTCTAATGCTCCAGCTACATATTGTAAAAGGGAAAATAATTTGAAAAAGTGGAGAAATGGAAAAATATTCAAGTTTGTTTTGTTTTGTTTTGTTTTCCTTCCTTATTCTCCTGTGATTTCAAAAGGGAGATATGTATTACTTAAATTAAGCATACAGCTTCTCTGAAAGGATAAATGTAATCAAAGGAAGCAATATCCTACAAGAGCTAAACTGGGGTAGTCTATCTAGATCCCACTAAAAAGAGATAGGGTATAGGTACAAATGGAGATATCTGAAGGGGTCAGGTATCTCCAAATGACCAGTTCATATAATATTTAATGTGACATCTGAGCTCCATTTGAGCTCTTAATTCAGCCGTGTGGGACCTTGTTTTGGCATAGTGGACTTTCTGTCTGGTGGTGAAATCACCACAGGAAATTTGTGACAACACACATGCAAGGTAAATTTTGTCAAATTCTTCTTTGTAAAAGCAGAAGTCACTTAATAAGTAAGTCACTTAATAATTATGTTTGGCACAATGAGAAGCTGTGTAAATCTTATAGTTTCCCTCTTGACTTCAGTCACTACTTAAACTGTATTCCCACCTACTGTATTGACAAAGCAGTAACCAATATCCTGTATAACAGGATAAATTAAAGAGCCTTGTTTGTTCTGTAGCCCATTAGTCTTCATACAGAAAATGTGAGAATTAATCCCTGAGCCAGTCAAAGCAAATGTCTGACTCCTCAAATGGTCCAAAGAAGAAAGTCACCTGTGCTGGGATGGGAATACAAGAGTGACTGTGCCAGTCCCTGGAAGAGGGGGCAAGGTGAAAGGATGGTGAGAAGGATGGTTTCAAGTGAGTGAGAATCAGCCCCCAA
The DNA here is from genome assembly GCA_038090715.1 of Florisuga fusca. Classification (NCBI taxonomy): domain Eukaryota; kingdom Metazoa; phylum Chordata; class Aves; order Apodiformes; family Trochilidae; genus Florisuga; species Florisuga fusca. The sequence goes on from JAAWXA010000006.1 coordinate 30,066,465, forward strand.
AAACCTAAAGGAATGCAGAAGGTTGGGTGACCAGTGTGTAGGTAGGGTATATCACTATGAAACTGTATGGCAGCCATGGTACAACATGAGCACAGTTTTAAAGAGGAGAGAAGGAAGGCAAAACGTTTGCAATGGCCCTACTCTTGTCCTCACTGATGTTGACACAGATAATTAAGTGCTCTGAGACTTGTCCATGGACTTGGTCACAACATAGCTGAAAAAATCCCTCAGGCTGTGCAACTGTTGCTCTGAAAAGCAGTGACATCTCAGTGGCTTCAGCAAAGATGCATTTTCACTTCAAAAACAGACAGTGTGTATGAAATAGCTTTTCTGTAACACACACTGCAACTCGTTGGACCACCATAAAACATCAGTTCAGTAAAAATAACTTCACTCAACAAATCTTAGTTGTCTTCTTTCAAAAATATGGTTGCAGGTAAGCATGAAAACTCTCGCCAAGTCTCATTCATCACAATTTCCTGCTTATCCTCTTTTAAGAATACCTAAAGTAACAGTAATTATTAAAGCTTCAACTTTCTTATGAAGTACAATATCATTTTTTTCTACTTGGCTCAATAATTGTGATATAGATAGGAAAAATTGTGTGCACAGGAACAGATGTGTGTCTGTGCATGATGCCCTAGCAGGGGAGAACATGGCCAAATACTTCAGCTGATACTGATGCATTTATTCTTTTGTTGTCATATATTTATAGGCTACAACCTGCATTTATTTCAAAATATAAAATGTTGATTCAGGCTGTATGCACGAAGGAGCTTTTTATAGATCGTCAGGACTGAGAGAATGCCACCTTTTTCTCATGCCTCATAGCAGTATATCTTGCATATCATTCAGTTCTGGAAATCTACGTTTTGATCTGAGGATAGCAGTAATAATATACTTTTGGAAATAGTTCTCAAGATTACATGAGTATCACTATCCATTTTGTCACCTGTCACATCTAAAGATCCACAATACCATAGTAAAATATGCTACAAGCCTGGATTGATGTACTTTGTTTAAGCCTGTTGACATACAATACTTTCTTCTAGCTACTGCTGAGTGTGTTAGCTATTTATAGACATTGAAATTCACCATGAATCTGTGTTTGAGGCAAACCATGTAGAAAGAAAAAGAATGTGTGATTATTTTGTTTTATGTAAATATATATGTGATACCAACATTACATATACATTCCAGGGAAAAGTGAAAATTCAAATCAACACTACAGTGCCCCAAACTACTCCATTACCATTTTTAACCCCCTGATAATGAAATTTCCTGCTCTAAAAAGCCCCTAAACCTTTAGGAACAGTGCAGAAATTGTCATGTTGTGTACACAATGGAGGTGAAGATGAACGTGCCTAAAAGTGAGTCTGAAAGCATGTTACCACTTCCTAATGATTATCAAAAGGCAGTGTGGACAATAACAGTTTACTGAAGATGAACTGAACTAGTAATTATTTAGCCACTGGGGGCAATACGGAAAACTAAATCTTACTGTCAGTCATATTCATAAGTAGTAGCATTTAAGTGCCAGATTTATGAGATGTGGTGATGCATCTCTATTACTTGTCAGATGCTTTACCTAAGGTAGGTTAGAGGGGATCCCAGCTTTTATCCCAGGTGATATTGCCTGGTCTGAATTTTTTGCACAACAGTGGTTCCTCTTGTTGTGCCTCTTTCAAAAAGTACAATTTGCTGGTTCTCGTACAGCAATCACACATTTTTAAGTCAACTTAAGTCAAGTTTAAATAGGCTACAGATCTAGAGTTTTGAATATTTGAGTAATATCTATTTTATATATATATATATATACTATATATTATATATATAAAGTATAATATCTATTATATACTATACTTATAGTATAATTTGCTGACACTACCTAGAAATCATTTAGGATATTTCCAGTAAAGAACTCTTTGCTGTTTGACAATTTGCAAGGTACACCAACAGTCTGGATTTTGTGGACAGATAGGAGGTATCTTTGGACAGATAGGCTCTGGAAGCAGGTAGTTTATATCTACCATTAGATATTAGAAGAATCTTCTTCACTGAAGGACTTATTAAACACTGGAACAGGCTGCCCAGGAAGGTGTTTGAAGCACCACCCCTTCAGGTGTTCAAAAGCTGTGTAGATGTGGTGCTTATGAACATGGTTTAGCACCACACTCAGTAAAGTTAGGCTAATGGTTGGACTTGATGATCTTTAATGTCTTTTCAGAACATTTCTGTGATACTTGCTTTTCTAACCATGGACATTTCAATCCCAGCATTTTCCTACTTTTATATTAGTATAGAGCCCACATGCCAGACTTTGCCAGAGTAAGGTCATATCACAATCAGTATAGAATAGTTCATTTTGACTGGAAAAGTCCTTTAAGGTCATCCGGTCCAACTATTAGCCAAGCACTGAGAAGGCCACCACTAACCCCTCCCTCAGCATCAGATCTACATGGTTCTGAAACACCTCCAGGGATGGGGACTCCAGCCCTGCCCTGGGCAGCCTGGACCAGGCCCTGACAACCCTTTCCAGGAAGAAATTGTTTCTGATTTGCAATCTAAACTTCCTCTGGCACAGCTTGAGGCTCTTTTCTCTTATCCCTTTGATGATCCCTGCCCTGCTCCTGCTGCCCACACCAGTGCTGGTACCAGCCAAGATGCTGGTGGTCTTCTTGGATACCTGGTAACACTGATGTGCAGCATCTGTGTAAAGAGCAACAAACTCATACTTTGCTAAGTAACTCAGATTATAACTATTCCCATTTCAGATTAATCTATCTACAAATTTTTATTCACCTGCACAAAGTTTCTGGCTTCATTTGATGATATTATCCATTTAATGCTTGCAATAATAAAGAGATATTGGCTTTCTGTCCTCTCCCCCTCCCAAAAAAAAAAAAAAAAAAAAAAAAAAAAAAAAAAAAAAAAAAAAAAGAAAGAAAAAAAAAATAGTTGCAGTGGTTCTGACTGCTGAAATATTCTCACCCTCTACTCCATTCTGGTGAGACCCCTCTGCAGTGCTGGATCCAGTACTGAGATCTCCAACACTGGAAGGACAGGGAGCTGTTGGAACCAGTCCAGAGGAGGCCCTGGAGCTGCTGGGAGGGCTGGAGCAGCTCTGCTCTGGAGCCAGGCTGAGAGAGTTGGGGGTGTTCAGCCTGGAGAAGAGAAGGCTGCAATGGGGACACCTTAGAGAACTTTTCATCAATAGAAAGAATGCTGGGAAGGGGCTCCAGGAAAGTAGAGGGGGGACCCTGGACAAGGGCCTGGAGTGATAGGATAGGGGCAACAGTTTTAAGGTACAAGTGGGGAGATTTAGGTGAGGTCTTAGGAAGAAATTTTTCAGTTTGAGGGTGGTAAGATCCTGACCTAGGTAGCTCATGGAAGTTGTGGATGCTTCATCCTTAGAAGTGTTGAAGGCCAGGCTGGTTGGGTCTTGGAGAAACCTGATGTAGTGGGAGGTCTCCTTGCCCATGGCAAGGGATTGGGACTAGACAGTTTTTAAGGTCCCTTCCAACACACCCCAGCCTGTGATCTCAGGTTGGAAATTCATGAGACTTCATGATTTAGCTCATACGGGCTTTGTCAGCACATGGATGAGAAAAATTCATAAGATACCCTCAAATACTGCAGAAAATGGTGTCAGTGACTAATTTGTTAATTTGTTAGTTTCCAGTGATTCTTTGAACTCAGTACAGAATAAATGTCCCAAGATAATGCAAAAAAAATGTTGTTACTGTTGTCCCATATAATAAAGTGAGACCTCTGTAAAACAAAAAGAAAAACATTTGTAGTACAAAAGCTAGGTAAGAAGTGGCAAATTTCAGCAATAAGTGCAGTGATCATCCTATATTCATGAAGCACTGCAGAATGAGAACTTATGCACAAACTTTTAAAACATAAACAATTGTGTTATTTACAAATATATAAACAAAATCCTAAATTAAAAACCTGAGAGGTTTTTGTAGGCCAGTTAATTTTTTGCTACATAATGTTTTTCTAAGCAAATATTCATTGAGCTAGTGAATGTATTAAAGCTAATCACTGTAGTTTTCCTCTAACATGGCATTTTTACATGACACCCACTCCCAGGATTACAATTTTGTTTTGACATACACAATAATATTTAACTGCTGGATGGAATGAGATTATCACCTCAAATGCTTCAGCACGAATGTATACCAGGGACTCTAATATTTTCCCATCCTTTATGGACAAGCCCAAGAAGAGCTTTGAAGACTTGTCACTGATGGTGGTGAATAATTTAAGAAAGCTGTAATTTTAAATATGCACCTTTATCCAGAAAAATACTTCAATTTATGCATAACTTGAAGTGTTGGTGTATTGACTCCCATGGGGCTATCCACATACCTCAGTTTGTTGATGGTCTGGGCCTAATTGGCAAACATGTTATAATCAAATTAAAGGCTAGGTTGCTGCTTCAGGCACAGCCTTAAGCAAGAGGTGGTGTTTAATCAGCCCCACCCCACAATCTGTCCCAGAAATATTTTCATCTGCAGACATACACAGAACTTTTCAGTTACAACCCCTGGCACTGGCACAGTTAATGAAGTGAAAAAAACAAAACAAAACAAAACAAAATTCTTATACAAGGGACTGGAAATCAATTCACACAGCCCTAATTCCTCCGTCTGTTTTGTGAGGAATTCTGTTTTGTGAGGAAAAGGATGATATTTGTGTTGGGTAAAAGTGTAGGGGAGGCAGTGGTGGGGGGTTCATTTTATGAAGTCCAGCCAGTGTTTTCTTCCTTCCTTACATTTTTCCTGAGACTGCATAGTGAGGATACCTTCTGTAATGCTAGCCCAGGGATGCTGGACCATCCCTTTGTAAGAAAACACATACATGGGTGGCCATGTGGGACTAACCAAAAAAGCATTCAAAAAAGCCAGCCATACATTTTACCTCTCTTTACCTTACAGTGTTGTCCCTTCCTGTGTCTATCAAAATCTGAATCCTTCTACAGGACAGGTCTGAATATTCAACCCTCCTGGAGCAACTAAAATGCAAATATTTATTCCATGCTGGCTTTCATGAGTTATTTCCAACCCTTTCTCTCCCTGTCCAGGAGTGGAGAGCTTAGTTACTACAATCAGGAATCACAGAGTATGTAGGTGTTTCCAGAAGAATCCAGCTGTACTGCCTTGTATTGTCAGGAGTCCAAGATATTTTTTCTAAGAAGATTTTTTTTTTTTTTTTTTTTTTTTTTTTTTCTAAAGAAACAAACACAAAAACAAAAACTCAAACAGAAAATTCCAGTGACTTTTCCCTCGATACCCAGATCTGCATCTATCTACAACTCGATAGTTGTAGGACAGGATGTTTCCCTATTATCCAAAAGTGATGTAAAATTCTTTTGAAGAAATGTTTTTGTTGGCTCTTTTATACTGTTGCTGTCTCCATTCTGACATGTCTCTGTAGCTTGTGTGAGTTAGCTTGTGAACTAATTTAAACCAAGAAAGACAAATGTAGTGTAAAAAATTGTCCCACACTGACAAGCAGACTGATCATTTTGCATTCTAGCTTTTGTGCGGGGGGATAAAATTGCTATATAACATTTTAGATTAAAAAAAGAAATATTCAGCATTAAATATTCAACATTAAAGTTCCTCGAATTTAAAAATAAATCTACAGCCTTTCTTCTAAAAATGCTGCTGTCAAGTACTGCTGATTCTCATTCAGGAAACACGCTATGTGAGAATACTGAATTTATCAAGTTAAAGGAGAAAATGCTTTGAAAAATTAGTGACCTCTAGTAGAGCCTGTAAGAGCTTTTGTTCTTGAGCAAATGTGTCAGGGACTGCCGTCCATTCATGGAAGGTCCCACACTTTTCCATTTTGTGAAACTGTCATGATGACATCTGTCAGAGGCATTCCTGAAAATGTTGGACTTCAGATACACAGTGCTGTTAAAGCTCCCTCTCAGGAACATTCTCCTTGTGACCAATGACCCTGTAAAAGATGTTAGATTAGTTTCATACATGACTTACAAGATGATGCTTTGGTGCCACTAGACGAAGGATAATTCATTGACATTCCATTGTGGAAACAAAATGGGAAGGTTTTTGTATCTCCACTTGTTAGTTCTTAATCTGTTTCTCATTCTCTCATGACGAAGTCTTTCCTTAGTTTTAGTTAGGTCATTCCTGGAAATATTACCTCCTAGAATATAACTTCTCTGTAATTTCCGGGGAACACGTTGGAGCAAGGTGGTGGTTGTTCTCTGCTCCCTAGTAACAAGCAACAGGACAAAAGGAAATGGTCTCAAGTTGCACCAGGGGAGGTTAGTTTAGATTTAGAAGAAACTTCTTGACTGAATAGGTTATAAACATTGGAACAGGCTGCCCAGGGTGTTGGTTGAATCACCATCCCTGGAGGTGTTTAAAAAGATGTGTGCTTGGGAACACGGGTCAAGCACTGTACTTGGTAATACATTTCCTAGGCAACTAACCATTATTTAGGTTGATGGTTGGTAGAGTTGTGTTATGGCTGAACTCGATGATCTTGAAGGTTTTTTCCAAGCAGAATGATTCTGTGATTACCATGTTGAAGAGCAAATGATGGGAACAAAGGATGGCACGTACAATAATGAACATTATTAGTTACCTGAGGGGGGAGGTGGAAGATGGAAAAATGCTTCAGTGTTGTGCCATCTCAAAGCAGACTACATGGTGCTGGCCTTACTCTAATGCTTACTCCTCACCCTGCCTTCAGGGAGAGCAGAGGCTGTGCAAGTGAATGATGGTGTCCCACATGTGCTGGCATGCCATTAGGACATGGCCAGAAGCAGATCTTAGAGTGGGCCACATAAAGCACAAAAACACAGCACAGACTTCATGGCATCAAAATATTACTAGTACTTATTGCATGTTCATCCTCAATAAATTCAGAGAATAGATATACTCATAAAATGGGCTACACTTAATAGTTATTAATGTTTGCAATGGTAACAAGAGGAAGGTTCTCTTCTCTAGAGGTCGAAGAGCTAACATTTATTTGTTCTTCAGCTGGATAAATTGAAGTTTATTCCATCTGATGAGCTAGTCAACAATCATCAGCAACTGGAAGTTTTCAAAGGATTCTGAATTACCTTCTTATTTCTGCTATTTGGAGTGCTAAACCCTCCTGATGAAGATTTCCTCTCCAACATTTAATCTGAGAGCCAACATATCTCAGCACCTCATGAGATCTAATATCACACTCCCAGTCTTCTTCTGGATAGCAAGAAAAAATAGTGATGGTTACAGCTGATCATGACATCTGGTATTAGTAGCCCTCTGGAAAGAAGGTGGACTACTGACACTCCCACAGAGGAACAAGATCAGCAAATTTTTTTCACAAAGATAGAATCAAACACATGTATTTTTTAATCAAAGTAATTGATAATGTCACAGATTAAAACCATGATGAGCTACATTTTGTCAATATATTCTGAAACTGATCACAGCACATTTCACCTGAAAAGCAGTGGTCATCATTCCAGGGAAGCCAGTAGCAACCAAATGTGTACTCAATTGCTTACATAAAATTAGCTCATTGCTTCACTCTCCTTGCTACTAAAACAATTAGCAACTGGCAGTAATTGAGGACATTTTAATAGAGTGTGACTTAAATGGATGTAGATACTGAACCATTAGAGGTGAATTTTCAGGACAATGAATAAAAAGAGAAGGATTTGGTCTGGGGCTGTTAAGGTTGTGTTTTGTGGGAAATGATGAACTTATCTGGAAGTGAGGGAGGACAGTATGTCTTTGGAGGGACTCCCACCACCCAGCTGAAAATTTCTACATGCAAGACACCAAATCTGAGCTGGTTACCCAGGCTTCTCCCATAGTGAAAGACAAGAGTAAGGAACATTCATTCCCACTGAAACCATGGATTTAAGACAGTTATTGAGGGTGAACTTCTTAAGTGTTCTGATACTGAGTGTCCAATGGTGCTAGTAGGGTAAAGCCAAGTGAGAGAGACAGAAACACAGTTTCTTGGTTATTTCAAAGCTGTTTTCTTCCTCCCAGACCTTCAGGAACATGAGTTACTCTGTCCATGCATGCTCAAATCATTCATTGGCATGTGAGTGGCTCACACTTTATTTCATGTCTGTTTGTGTTGGCACATAAAAATACCCAAATGTCCCATTTAACGAACATACACATAACCTGTCAATTGCTATGAAAATCTTCTGCAGGAAAGCCTTCTTCATCCTCAGCTACATTGAAGCTTCCACCTTTGCTGTAGCTTAAAAAGACCTGTTTTGGGTGTGGAAGATGAAATGAAATGAGACCAGAAGGGAGATAAAAGTTTGGTTGGTTTTCCTGGGTATAATGGCAAGAATGTAATTTTCAAAGAAATCCTATTTACTTTTCTCTTGAGCAAATGACACGATTAAATATTTATATTCATAATTGTAGTCAGATGTTGGATATAGAAAGAAGTACACATAAAAAGGTGATTTGGTAAGCCTGCTTCAAAAAACGCTGATGCTGTGGATTTAAGCAATAAACTCATTAAAGCCTCTGCAGATCCTACAACATATTCAGTGCGTGAAGTTACTCAGCAAATTTATTTGATGAGTTAAGTGAGAGTATACCTTCTAATTTGTTTTCATCCCTAATTATCCATTTATTCTTTTGATTCATACACGGTAATTTCATACCATTGATTCCCTCTTGACCTTGTGCTTGTAACTGAATCCTGAGATCTGGCTTGTGGCCCAGGAATACGTAGAAAATTGTTTATATTAGCAGCAAGCTGCCTTGAGCTGCAGTTCTTTGATTTAACGTTATAACTGTACTAAAAGTAGCATAGCTTTCCCATGTACTCTCTATTCTGCTCAAATCCCTTGTCATTATAACAGATGTTTGGATTATTGTTCTGTAAACTATGTCAGAATTTCAGTCTCTAGTATCTGTTTATTATTCTCCAAGGGTGATATTACAAATGTTCTCATGCACAGTTAATACTTATAATACAACCAACCTTTTTTCTCATAGAAGCTCTAAGCAGAAAGTTTTTGTTAATCAGTGTAAGTATGACTAATTTTAGAAGGAAGCAATTTTGCTTCCAGTGAGTTTTGAGAAAGTAGTGTCAACTGGAGGTGGTAGGTACCATTCCCTTTCATGGTACACACCAAAAGAGTAGGGGATGTTATTTGGGTCATATATTATAGTAGGTGGTCTGGAAAAAAAATAAATTATAAGTTTAGGTACTTGTACAAACAATTAAAATTGAAATACAGTCATTTAATTCTTTTGTCCTGAAGCCATAATAGCCCTTCTGTAATTTTACATTAGTAATCTAATTGCATGCTAAGTTATGAAAGGCATGTTTGCTGGAAGGACACATTTAACCTTCCTGCTATAGACTGCAAGATAATAATACTATAAGCTGATTATTAGAAGGAGAGAACAGAAAAGAGTAAGATTTTTGTAAAGATTTTTAAGATTTAGAGAGAAGCAGCCACTCCTGTTCTAAGGAAGATGAACTTTCGTACAAATCCTCATTAGCTCCAAAAATAATACCCATTATTATGGAAAAAGGATTTTTAATAATGTTTTTAAATCTTGAAGTATTACTTTCCCTCTGCATTTTGGATGCTTACTGCAGATATCTCAAAGGCCTAAAGTATGATTCCTGAAGTGGTTTGATCCAGTTTGAGGTTGCCTGGCAAAAAAATCCATTATACTGTTTGTTCTCTCCCTGTTAATGTCCAAACATGTACACAGGATGTACCTGCACACACAGATTACACCAACACAAATATTTATGGTCTAGAAAAGAAAAAAATCAGCAAAAAAAAAATACACATAAATATTTTCTGTGTTTGCTGAGAGTGTAGTCCACTATTTGCTTCTGTAAAACTGAGCTGAAGACTCCAGAGTAGTTCTGCATTCATACATAGAGGGGTTCTCTATGAAAGTAATTTATCCTACTTGCTACAGTTTCTGTTTCATTGTTTTATTTTATTTGGGGGTTTTTGTTTGGTTGGTTTGGGTTTTTTGTTTTGCTTTTTATTATTTTCTCTATTCCTGTCACTATGCTATGTTGTCATTGCTTGTTTATCATGTTGTACTTTATCAAGGGTGGTGTGCATCTGTGGATACTGGTCTCCAGTGAAAACACTGTAGGGATCTCTTTTCCTGGGATGAAAACTCATATCTAAAGGACATTCTTCGTATCTCACTGGTGAAAAAAACAGATGCAAATTTTAGGGTGCTGAGGCAATTATCAGCACAACTGATCCCACAGGAAACAAACAAAAAAAAAGGTTCTGGTGCTGCTCTTAATGACATTTGCCAAAAAGAAAAAAAAAAGGGGGGAAAATTTAGCTACAGTCTACTTCAAAGATTTTTGTTGGAATTCCTACATGTATTATGTTTGCATTTGGGATGAAAAAAACAAGGTCAGCTTCGGAAATGATGAATGCCTTTTTGCTGAAAGCTGTACCAAACGTCCTTGAGTTTAATCAAAACTATTTGTTTTTAGTCAGCTTTGCTGTTGTCTCTTTTACTCTTGTCCACTGATAACTTGACATTAATGACATCATAAATCATGTGAAGTGGCGGCTAGGGTTTGGTAGCATTTCAAGTGTTTGTTGAGATGTCCTGGGCTATCTGAGGAGCCGATGTGAGGAGGGATGTGGGGCTGGTCTAAACCTTCAGCCCACTGCTTTGTTCTGTTGTTGTTAAAACAGGCAATTTGTGTATTAAAAAACTGGGCTTTTACCAAAGGGTGATCTACATGTTCTTTCGTAAATGCTCAGCTGGTACAAAATTATTCTGTGATTATTTTGAATGCTTTCCCCGTACATGTCAGTGTGTTAGAAACGTTGTGTATACAGAGATGCATGTATAAGACAAAGAAATGTATCACATACTATATGTAATATACTCTTTAGTCATGCCCTTTACAAGAAGGCATGATGGTAAGCCTGTGCTCTTCTCATCTATGAGAAAGAGTCAATCAGGAACAGAGAAATAAGCCAAATTTGCAAAATCTGTCATTTAGGGGCTTTGCTGTTTTGCTGTGTGTTTGTTGCTTCGTTGTTGTTGGGTTTTTTCCCTTTAAAAAGCAAAACATAAAACATGAGCACTTTGAAAATGTTTTCTTTAAAAAATGTTTAGCTGCTATCAGTTTTGTTTTTCAGAAAGATTTCACAGGATTATTGTATGTTTTATAGCCTGTTATCTGCACGGCTGTATTCTTCAACATGTTTTCCATTATCTTTGTACTGTACTGTGAGGAGAATAGAGATCTCATCTTTTGAATATTATTTATTCAGCTGGATTCTCTTACATTACAACATGTAATTTCCCAACTACTATAGAGAGCATTAGTTCTGTTACCACCCCCAGTCTTCAAAAAAGTTTATTCATCACAGAAATGTCAGCTTTTTGTGCAAAGGGGCCTCCAAAAATTCTGAGGGTGTCTTCTGTTCAGTCGCTTAGAAGATTATATGCTTGGAAATAACACCTAGAGTGTTCTAGAGCAAGGAGAGAAGCCATAATGTAGAGCACATAATTTGGGTTTCCGTACAATTGTTCATTGTTATCCAATGAGTCTGCTAAAGGACGTGGTTGGTCTCACAAACTTAAACATAAGCTTAAGGTCAAGCACTTTCTTCAGCGGCTTTGTTTAAAGATGTTTGGCTGGACAGCAAATTATGGTGGTAGCATGACTGGGATATCATAATGAAGTCTCTATGGTCCACATGTGTGAAAAGATGGATATCCATTCTTCCTCTCCTGGTAAGTTATGAAAAGAATCAAATGTGAGAACATGTATGTCATGTGGTTTTGGAGAGAGCAGTCACTGTGCCTGCATCACTGAAGATGTGACTTTCACAGTGAGTCCAGAGCATCAACAACATGTTGATGGGATTTCTTACCCCAGAAAAAATAAGGACTTGTCTTTACAGGATCATATATCTGTATGGTTTTACCTGATGTGGAAAAAACATTGGATGGGGCTTGGAGCAACTTGATCTAATGGGAGGTGGCCCTGTCCATGCAGAGGGGCTGGAACTAGATGACCTTTAAGTTCCTTTTCAACCCAAACCATTCCAGGATTCTCAGATTCTGATGTTATTTGAACCAGTGTCACCTATGGCTTTCAGCTGAGCAAACATCTTCCTACAGCCCACCAATGGTCTCCTGCTCCACAGTTTTCACCAGGCACCCAGAGAGGGATGTTAAGCACTTCTGACTCTATGTTGGCACGAGCTGCACTGCGGATCCCCTACGTACAGTGAATGATGGTAATTAAAGTGAAGGGTCTGGGGTATTATTTATTTCTCACTAGCAGACAGCACCTGACAGTCTTTGTATATCAAGTTGTTATTAAAATCCTATGTCTGGATGCTAAGCTGACTTACTTTATAACTAATCTTCTTTTACAACTAATCATGAACTATGTATGAAGTTTGGTAAGTAAATTCATCTAATTTGACAGGAGAGATATTAAAATGAAATAATTTCTGTCACAAAATAAACCATGGTAACTTGTTTTTGTGATTACCAAATGTAGTTTCATTACTACATTGGTGTAAACATCTTTTGAGTAATTTCAATCTTGTATTAAGACTGGATTTGCATGATAACACATCATTTTATTACTTATAGAATGCATTTTCTGCGGATTGTGTATAAATCTCTTCTGAATTATCATGCCACATTGAGGACAGGGACATACAGAAATCTTTACTGATGACTCCTATCCAGGGAGTGTGTCACCCACCCTTTTGCACTGTGCTGTGATGTTGAAAATGGGTAGAGCTCAAGCTGAGCTAGAAGAAAAATCTGCTCCAGTTTCCTTCCCTGAGCCATGCTCGTTTTCCAATTTGTGTTTTGGGAAAACTTTTATTTCCTGAAATGTGGTTGTTAATATGGGAGAACTGATGATATAGCCTAATGAAAACAACATGAAAAAAAAAAAAAAAAAAAAAAAAAAAAAAAAAAAAAAAAAAAAAGTGGGAGGGAGGTACACAATGAAAAATAGAGAGCCTGCCCAGAGACAATTATGTAAAACTGAGTGGTCATATCTCAACCTTAACAATGGCAACCAAAGACCTTCAGAACGTTTCAGTGTACTTCAGCACTTGAAGGGACCTGGTTTACTGAGGAAAGAAGAAAGCTTTCTCCTTGAGTATCTTCTGGTCTTAATTAAAAAGGCTTGCACATGACATGGTAGTACCTTTTCTTTTCCCCTCCACATCCTGCTATTAAACAATCAAAAATAAGTCCCCCTTTGCTGGCCAGTGGAAATCCTTACTCACAAAATGAGGATTTCAGTGGTAACACTCATCTGAAACCACTTTTCATACTCATTTATGTCAGGTAGAAAGAAGTAGTGCAGACTGTTCATCAGATCTGCCTGTAGTATCACTGGTCTGCGTGTAAATATTTTTATGGTTTATCACTTTCAACTTTCCATCCCTGCCCTTTACACAGCAGGTTCACTGGGAAGAAACTGTAAACCTACAGAAGATGGGCCTGAAATCACCAGATTGGGTAAATAGCAATGTGTTTAGAGTGTTTTAACAGATTTACAGTATGACAGTAAAGTTTCTGATGACTTTTTCAGATTTTTTTTTTTTCCTCTCCCTGGCACTCTTTACTCACCCGTAAGTAAAAGTATGTTAGGTAGGGAAAAGGATAAGATCTCCTTAAGCAAACAGTAAGGAGTAGCAACAGCTCTCTGTTTTGTTTATAATGACTGTGAAAAAATATTTGAAGCAACCAAAATAAAAAAAATGCTTATGAAATGCCATTTTAAAATACATATTTTGAAATATAAATGGGCATTACAGCCCTTTCTAGCACAAGAGCCCTGACCAGTGTAAAGAAATTACAGGAGGTATCAGATGTATACACCATACAGTATTTTACTATAAAAGCATGGACCCCTGCTGGCATATGTAATTTAATGTGCATCATGCCTCTCCTAATTCAATCAGGTCTCTACATCCCTTCTTTTATATTCCAATTGGATTCCATGTGCTAAAGCCATCAAGATTTTCAGGATGAAATGAATGCTTGTATTAATCCAGCAATTTCCATTTAAAACACAGCATCGATTTGATTAATAAGGTTTGATGCTGAATAATTATACAGCAAATATGTAGGATATAGAAAAACCACAGATGTGACCACCAGCAAAAGCCTTGTGGGAGAAGGGGGTCAAAGGGAAGCAATGGCCATGACTGAGGTGATGAATTCTTGGCTTTCCTCTTATGCAATTAACAAGCAATGCTTCTATTAATTTGCCACCCCCAGAGTCTTCACTGGTCAGATGTGTCAGGGTCAAGGGGCATAGGGGCAGAGCAGGGGTCAGCATCACAGCAGCCCTGAAAAGAAATGGGAAAATGAAAGAAATCCAAATTAAATGGTAGAGTATACTTTTAGCAGAGTAGGGGCGGGGAGGCATCTCTTTAATGTTAAGGCTCCTGTTTTAGAATAATAAAAATGTTCTCTGCACATTTAATTCAAAGTAATCAATCTGAGGTGCAGCGCTTGAGCATCCAATAAAAGAAAATCAATGTGGTCTCTACAAGAGAAGACAAACAATGCCAGCTTTTACTAAAGGGATTATAGGTTAACATTTATTCAGTGTATTGTAATCTGATGTCAAGTGGTATAAAATCAAGCCAACAATCCATTACCACCCGTTATAGGCTAGGTGCTGATCTCATGCAAATTGACTTTTCATAGAACTTATTAAATCATTTCTGTGTTCTAGCTACAGAACATTTTTATACAGCTGCTGAGCTTCAATAAATTTTATTTCATCTTGTACTGAAGAATATAAAAAAACCAAAACAAATACTTGTCATTTCAAAGCACAGTTTAATTTTTGTCTGTGGCTTTCTTGTGCTTACCATCATTAATTAATCAAATGGAATGTAGTTTATCTTAGAGTAGTAACAGGGGAAAAAAACATTAATTTAAGAACCGACGTAAAGCAGTAGGGCTCTTACTCTGCAGTTTGTCCTGCAAATCTCTCATGAGTCCTATTAATTTTTAAAGTATTAAACACAATAAATTGACCAAAACAACCTATCATTTTTTAAAAGGCTTTTATTGTTTAAAGCTAATAATGATAACTTATAGTAAAATTCTTTTCAGGGAAGAAGGATTCCATGCAAATGTCAGCTCTCAAGTGAAATCTTTGACAATGAAAGGCCCAATCCTGTTCCTGAGCAAAATCAATTGGAATTTGCCACTGGTGTGAGGGTGAAACAGGGCTCTTATGTCTGCATTTACTAAGCCATTTAAAGGAGTAAAACCCTTTATGTGATATATCATAAAAAGGGATTTGTATCCATTACATTCATTTTCTAGGTGTTAATTCGTAGGAATATGGGGTGTTTGAGCTCAAAATCCCAATTTGTCCTGTTTGTTGCTGGCTGTAGTAATAGCCACTAGCTCATATCAGCCAGGATGGGGACAAACACAGTGCTCTTTTCAAGTCTCAGGAAAAGTCAGTAATCTTGAGTTTAACATAATATAAAATAGCTATAGGAGCTGTCAAACTTAACATTATTTTTGAAACATTCTGGTTCCTTGTTAGGGTTGGGTCACTTTTATGTGTGTGGAAAAACATTACCACATGTCTGAAAATATTGCTGATATTTTGCAGATTGTATTGAGCTGCAGCCCTCTGCTACTTCAAAACACTTCAGAGTTAGATGAGGGTAGGAAGGGAAATTGGACATGACACTATTTTTATTATAAAAGCTAAGTTTGGTTTTCCCACCCCCCCCCTTCTTTTTTTTTTTTTTTTTCTTTATACATAACCTTGTGTTTCTGAAAGGAAATTGAAGCCCTGAAGTTCTCAATTGTCACAGTGTCTTTCCTCTGCCATTCCAAATGGTGAAGATAGTGCAAACTTTGTTTATTTGAGTAATGGAAGAGAGAAAAAGTATTCTGGGGATCTGAAAGAAAATTAAAATAGTATTGCCCTTTCTTTCACTCCTCTAATTATTGGATCACAAACTCAGCAGGTAAACTTCTGCCTTAGTTTCCCTTCTCAAACGGGGAAACTTTCTTTTCTATTGCAACATATTTTCAGCTTTCTGCATGGGCAAACCTTGAGGAGAATTAGAAGGAGAACCCTCCTTATTAGGAACTGATGCTAAAAGGCTGCTTGGGCTTCAAAATTCATCTATGTGTTGAGAAGGCCAAAATTTTCATTCAGAAAAATTTTCATTCAGAATTTTTTTCCAGTCAAGTTCAAGTTAAAATAAGTAAGTAAAGCCTTTAAAGGTTTCCTCGTGGCTTTCTCCCAACAAGGTGGGCCAAAATACAGCCCTGAGACCCATCCTTGTCCAGGTATGAATTGATCTAAGACTTCTTCTCAAGCCACCCTACTGTTTTCCTTCGTTGTCTTCATGGTCCACAGGCAACACTTTGCTTCCCCTGTCAGTGGCTAGAGGACATTTTCTGTGCCACTCAAAGCACTAGAGCCAAGAAGAAAGCTGTCCTGCAGAACTGATTCCCACCTCCTTCAATACACATTTACATGGTGTCATCAGTTTGATCATGGAAGCTGTCCAGAGTTTAGAAGGTTGGTGATTAGAATTAAAAATTAAAATGTTAAAGTAGATGGTTTGGATCCTCCACACCCACCAATGAGCCAGGGTTCTGATAATCCCCTTCCTGAGCAGAGATCGATGAAGCAGGAGATTCAAAGTGCATGAAAAAAAGGATGAAAACAAGATGGTCAGACACAAGAGGCCGATATTGGGATTTTAAAAACCCACCAACTGGAAAACTTTTTTGTGGTTTACTTTTTCTGAAAGTCTTCTGTGATGCTTTCAATAAAAGGGGGAAATAGTCTGGCTTACAGAGGAGAGACATCATAAACCCTGTGCATCTGAAACTCACCTTGCCTTTACATTTTAGGGCAGAGGGCCAAAAAAGCTCCATGGTGGGGTTCTGTATAGCTCTAGTTGATGGTGGGGTTTAGATACCACCAGTTAAAAGTGATTGACTACCAAGGGCTGAGCAGCACTTATTATGCCTGCTGTTGTGAGACTCCAATTCATTATTGGAACAGACCAAAACAACACAGGGGCTGCATGGGACATGGTTGTAGTATTGATTGAGCCTCTCAAAAGTCTTCTTTAGGATGCAGAGTGCAGTCAAACATGCACAAACATCATTCAGTTCCCCTGATTCTGTCATGTGCTCCCTGTACCTCAAACTAAAGCAGCCTCAAGATACAGGAAAAATGCCTCTTTAGTTGGAAGCAGACAGGACTCGAGGGGGTTATGCAGATGTGGTGACCTTTCTTCCAGAGACCAGATTTTACACTCAAATTGCCATTAAAGCTCTGCATTCCCTCGAGGCCCACCCTCAACTTGTGTGTTGTCTCCTTTAGGGTTAAAAGTCAGCGTGGCACTATGCCCACACTGCATACTAAATGGAGTGGAGCATAAATAAATGCCAGAGCTGCCCTCTGTCCAAGGGAAATTGCATCTCTTGTTGTTTTTTGTTTCGTTTCGTTTTGTTTAATATTTTTTGTAAAATAAGCTATTTGCTGTGGTGATGAATGCAACATCTAACAGGGCTAGCTGGAGATCCCTTGCTGCAAACTGCAAATGCACAGGGTGTGCTGCATCTTTCTCACTCTCTAAATGAGACTCAGAGCTAACAAAAGCATCCTCTGGCTTCACCCTGTGCCAGCAAATGCACATTTGAAGTGCTGAATTGGAAATTAAGTGTATTATCCCGCCTTCAAGGCAAGCTAAACAGAATATTGCTCTGAGCAACTTGCTTGTTCAGCTGGATGCCAGGCAGCCAACTTTGTTCAGGACATAGTGCACATCTACAGTCCTTCCATGAAAATTGCTGGGGGCCTTATAACAGAATAAGGGCTTTGGTCTTTGTGCACGTATTACATGGGGGCAGTGGAGAAGGGTGTCCATAGACAATGGAGATTTTTTTTTTTTTTTTTTTTTTCTATTAGCTTCAATGTAAAAGTGACTTCACCCAGAATTTTTTCCATTTACAGACCTTTTGGTTGTTCCACCCCAACTCTTCCTCAGTGCTGTGGGCATGTGTGCTTGCAAACACAAAAGCAAAATTTCACCTCTTACAGCAACCTTCCAGAAGTGGGTGTAGAAAATACAATGGCATTTGGGAGATGGGGGGGAAGGTTGTAAAATTCTCTCCCCTCTCTAAAAAATAATGATTTTCCTGTGCTCCTGAATGGCTCTCATGCATTTCACAGACCTGGTATGGCAAAAATGATCTTTGCAATACAGGCATATGTGAGAGCTCTGTCTTGCTTTAAAAGGGGGTAAATATCCATCATTCTTTAAAAGCAACAGACAATTTGGTCTATTTCAAAAGCAGCATCTGAGGAAAGAAAGAAAAAGCTGCACACTTCTGGGAAATAAGCTTGAACATTATGTTTAGACAGATGTAAAACTATATTCCTACAGCTGCAAGTGGTAATGACCAAATATGTTTTCTGAAAAAATATTTGAGGAAGACCTGAGAAGTTTTCTCAAAAATAGAAAGGGTGTATTATTAATTATGAAGGCCTAATAACATATCAGACAAAAGCTGTTTCCCTGCAGTTCAGTGGAGATCTCTGCAAATTCATATGATGAGGCATATTTCTTTGCAGGTATTTTGAACAGAACATTTAATCAAGATGTTGAGAGAAATCAGATGTCTTTACCCATAAGTTAAGTATGTTTATAAAATACTCAGAATTTGGTTCCTAGTGCTAGAGGAAATTTTCTGTATGGAACTGTATAGGAAACTGGAAATACAGCTGCCTGCAGCAGGTGATTCACACTGGTTTTTCTTTTTAAAAAAAATACCATTTTTAAAGGAAGACAGCAATTTTCAGTCGATTAGAGGAATCTTTTCTCTCTGCTGCCCCCAAATTATTATTTTTTCTTCAGTTATGTAGAGCATCAAAACACAATTCCAAGTTATTAAGGCATCTGGTGTAGCATTAAACATAATAAATACCCAGAGCCCTATCCCAGCTCAATGGCAACAGCAATCTGTGGCTTGTGTTTCAGGTCTTTCATGTGATTGCTGAACACCACATTAAGCACAAGCTCTGAAAAAGAAAGGAAAATAGCTGCCATAAATGCCACCACGGCTGATGGTTAAACAGAATTGGGTGGGCAAGGACTTCAAGGGGAACCTGTACCTGTGAAAGAAATATTCGGTATATACTCACAGCTGGAAGTTGAGTTAATTAAAGTATGAATGATATCTACACTAACCCCCTCATAAGCCTGTATTACAAACTGCTATTTGATATAAGGCTACTTGATCTTTCCTCAAAGCTAAAAGTACCTCTGATTTAATATTTCCTGTAACACTTGAAATGTTTGGATCTCAAGCAAGTTTAGTTTAAAAATATTTTTTAAATTACACTTCAGACATATGATTTATTTATTTATTTATTTTTATACATTCGCCCGGGACCACGAAAGCCACCATGGCACAGTGCAGGAAAGAATAGTGAATTCTATTTGTATTTTAATCAAGAAAATTCCAGGATGGAGCTGGTTAATAGACAGGACTGAAAAGACTATAACTCTTTTGGAAATGACGCCAACATTGTCCACAAATAATTTCATTATATGTGTGCTGGATATATTGATTTTCCTTTACAGTGATGTAGAAGAGCATTTCAGATGTAAGTTACCAGCTTTTTGAACCCAGTCACCCTCTTTGTCCAAGAGGCTTTGTACACTGCAGATTACTTTCTTCTCTAGGCAAAACCTAACACACATTATTTTTTGCAAGTTATTGAGAAAAATTTTCTACATGTGTGTGTCACAATACTTGCACTTCTAATCACGAATGAAGTGACAGCCTCTGAAAAAAATAATAGCTTCAGATCAGCCAAAGCATGAAAAAATATTTCCCCTAGATGCAAACACATACAGATCTTTAGTCCTTTTCCTTCTCACCCTCAAGTCTGCTGTCTCCAAGTCCAGCACAATCACATGAGAAGATGCCTCAGTCATTATGGAAGGGATTTTTTTTGGTTTGTTTATTATATATCTCAGTCATACCTTTCTACAGTTGTTCTTCAAGCCAAGCCATATTTCAGTTCAATTTCACTTACTAATCACAAAAGGATATGGGTGGGATTTTCTGTCAAAAAAGAATTAATAATAATTAGTTTCCTGTCATATTAAAAAGTCAGTAGGAGTGTCAAACTTTATGTTGACTTTCTTCTGCCTGTGTGTTTGCCCCAGAAAAAAAAAAAAAAAAAAAAAAGAAAGAAAAAAAGAAAAAATATTCACTTGGTTTGCATAAGAAACTCCTGATTTTAAAAAAGAGAATATTTCATTACCATTTGTTGCCTGAAAGTGAACCCTAGAATAAGATACGCAGAGTACTCTTAAAAAAAATAAAAAATAAAAAATATGTGTTAAATTACCTTGTGTTGCTTTGCAAAATTACCAACAGAGAAACAGCAGAACAGAGCTGAAGAACCTGTTCTGGCCCATCAGACAGGTACTGCAAGTGTTTATTTTTTCTTTCTTTATAGTACATTGGTTTTATCGGTCTGAGCAGCTCTGAAAGGGTCACTCTGGTCTGTTAGTCTAATGCAGAGTGACATGAATCAAGGTCTTTCCAGATGCAGGAAGCTATCCACATTTCAGTAGCCCTGTCCTTTGACTTCTCCTGATGTCAGCCTGTGGGATAATTAGCCAAATTTGACAGAGTATCCTGTAGTTCCAGAAAAGGTCTGAAATTTTACTGAAATTTTGTGACCAGATGCATGAAATCAGTTGGACTCTTAGAAGATAATGGCACATTGTCCAGCTTTGTGGAGACAAAAGCTTTTTAGTCTTAATTCTTAATGTATACTGCAGGATTCTCAGGCTCTCCTTGATAAATTCATTACAACTTAAAACTGAAGCTCAGACTCAAAATACCAGAAATATTTCACTAAAGTTGGTAAACAGCTAATTAAAGAGAACAGAACACAATTGAGTGTCACAGATTCTGCCACAAATGGAATTGCAGCAGTTGCAAATTGATGTTTGCTACTAAGAGGGCTGTTTCATGAGATGTAAAAGGGAGACAGGTAAAAAGAATAATGTCCTTACTCCTTCTGTCATCACCTCAACGTGGCAGATGCCACCCAAAAAAAATTTTGGCAGGAGCATTCACCTCGTGTGACACTATATAACAAACACAACCAAGGTTCTCATCTCACCTCTTCCCCCTCCAGCCCCACTTGAGCAGTATTTCCAGGTGATCCTATGGGGTCTTGTAAGAGTAAAAAGCAAAATCATAAGATGAGAGCAGAGATCTCATCCAGAGACAGTAGAAATTCACATTTTATTCACATTTCATTTTCATTAAGAGTGTTCAGTACTTCTCTGTTTCTTGTCCTTAGTTCTATCATGTAAATTTCTTTTTTAGTTTCATATTGATCAACCATAGAATAATGAATATTGTTAATACCCACATTAAAAAATACCCTAACAACCTATATTAAAATTACTACAAAGAGGTCCCAATGATCTTCAAACACATAAAACTCAACAATTTTAACACAAAAAATGAAAGAGGATACCAAAAAGGAATGAGCCTTAATGGAGCAGAATGATCATTCTCTGCTTTGTAACAGGGTGGCATTTTTTGTTTACTTGTTTGTGAAGGATACAAAAGCTTCCCTCCTTATCTTGTGTAATATCAAAACAGATAGCCTGATTTTAACACATTAATATTTTAAAATAAACACAAGGCACTCTGTGCTAGGCTTCCATGGTGTATCATTGCAGCTGCATTAAAAGCTTCTGAGGACAAGGGTCTTAGTGCAGAAGTAAACTCTAAATATTTCACTAAACCAATATAGGTAACATGGAGGGGAAAAAAAAATCACAAAAAATTAAAATCACAAACGATGAAAAGAGTTCTTCATGCCTGTCAACTTTTTAACCCCATCAGATATGTAGAGATGAAGAGGATGAGTTAAGCAACACTTCATAGTAGTATTATAAATAAGGCTTTGTAAGCAGCAATAAGTGTCCCTGTAGATAAAACAACAACCTTTAACCCACCTGAGAAGGGCTTAGAAAATAGCACTGACATTGCTTGTAGCTGGAGCACATTATGTCTGTTCCTGCCTTGTGGTTTTTTTCATACTAGTGGGTTGATTTGGCAACCTTAAATCCATAAGAAATACTAGTTTTATTATACCTTTTACAAACATTAGACTTCAGCTATTAGAGCTTTGAAAGCTTATTTATAACAGCCCCACCTACAGCCACTAACCCTCCTTCCTTACCTAGGACATAATTAAACTTCTTCAGATCCCCATTAACCTGTTCCTTTGATCTCTGCAGTGATGATATGCAAAGCCATCCTATAAGGCCTCATCTTTTGCTATTGGTTGGGATTTTTGATAACTGTATGCAGAGTTCTGAGGAAGCAAAATCTATTGAAGATTTTCTCAAGCTATGGACAAATCCAGCTCAAAAGACCAATTTAAAAAAAATCCACGTATCAAGTGAAGTGTCTTCATTAGGGTCTAAGGCCTAAAAGAAAATACCAGTCCAGGGAAATGCTGAAGGTCTGTGACTGACCTTTCTTTGGTTTTAATCACTGAAACTCCCGACAGCTTAATAAGTTGAAGGTGCTGGATCACAGACTAACTTAATAAGGCCCACAGCAGAGCCTTGGCCACCTTTGATTGCTCCCATAAGTCTTAGCACATCTGGTACTCTGTCCTTGGGTAAGAAATGTTTTCCATAACTTTCCTCCTGTTCACTACCCTGCATATAAATTGTTTTTATTAAACCAAGTATGATACAGCACTGTATATTTGTGTGAGCTTCTGCAGTTTTCAGCCATCATCCTACTGAGAGAGATGATTGTTTTCTCCAAAATAGAATTAAACACAGTTTATCAAAAGAACCTCCTTAGCTTTCTCCCCCCTATACGTGTTTTACTGAGAATCACATGGGTCAACCTAGCCTTCAGCTTTGACAGAAGATTAAAGAACTGGGGACTGCAACAAGTCAGTCAAGAATCATCTGCAATTGCATCATTTGGTTTTGGTTTTGATTTTGATTTGTTTTATTTATTTTTATTTTAAATTACAGTGCAGGAGGGCAAGCACAGGTTTGGTCAGAAAGCTTGTTTTCAAGAAAAGAGAAAGTCAATCACCATTCTTAAGTGACTGGAAAAGGTACTTATCCATGTATGTGTAGTTTAGCTGTAATGTAAATTAATATAATGAGTGAACTTATAGGAAGTGTGACAAGAAAAAGTGATAAAGGTCAGCATTTTATGGTGACTGCTGCATACAAATGTTTGAGTGTACCATACACACATGCATACTCACACACACAAATACATGCTCATGTATAGGGTAATAGTGATGTTCACAAGAAATCAGAAACTGCTTTGCCTAAACATGGTGTTCCTGCCAGATCTATTCTTACACAACTTTCCAATATTTACTGTTTGTTTATTTGTTACATTTCTGTTTTATCCAGGTCATTTTCTGTTCACAGATATAGGAAATTCTACTTAGTCACAGTCCCTGCAGAAACTATTCTGTGCTATTGATCATCCTTTTGTCCCTTATAAGCACTTTCCACTACATATTTTTGAGAGAAAGAGACCAGGATTGCAAACACTATTCAGGAGGTAAACAAGCACAATGATAGTATCTGCTTTTTTTCACAGGTTTTAGCATTTGCTTTGTTATTTTGATTACCACCAAGGTCTAAGCCTAAGCACACATTTTCATGGAAATATCCCAGCAATGCACCTCAAAGATGCTGAGGTCAGAACCCATTATTACATGAATGAAATGGGGATTGTTTTTCTGTATGCATCACTTCAAAATTTTTCTCTGTTCAGTATTATATATGACTTTATGGCTCAGACACACAATTTTATAGGGTTCTTTTCTAGACCTTCAGTCAACTCATCTTTATTGCACTGGATAATTTTGAATTATAATTTATTTCCATGACCTTAGCATTTCCTCTGAGTAATAGTAATTAGATACATGTCTTTTTGCATCATCATAGAAACACAGAAACTCTTAGGTTATGAGGAGCTTTGGCATGTCATCTATTCCATCCTTTAGCTCAAAACAGGGTCAACAGTGAACTCAGACTAGGTGTCCCACACCTTTGTTCGTTCAAGTCCTGAAAACCTCCAGTGATGGAGGTTCCACAACCTCTCCGGGAAACCAAGCCCAGAGCTCAGGGCTTAGTTACACCTGTAGTTAATTTTTTCTACATATTTATAGTGTCAGCCTCCTGTTCCAGTTTGTGACCACTGTCCCTCTTTCTCCTACTATGCACCTCAAAGAAGACTGACATTATCCTCCTGGTAACCTCATTGACTCACCATCCTGTATTTCCTTGTAGCAGACTTCTGCTTTTTTCTTAAAATAAGTATACCTTTGCCTTCTCTGCCCTTTCAAAGCCCTCCCTCAATCTCAGTTACTTTTCAAAGACAGAAGAGATTGTCTTTACAGTGTCATCATCTCTCTCTACACCCTTGACCACACACACCATCTATTCCCAGGGCTGAGATTCTCAGGGGGTCCATGACTCAGGGATCTGAGCACTTCTGAAGGTGCCTGTTCTTCTCATCTTGCCCTGTCTCTGGGCATCAAGGCCTGGGAGGTAAATAATGTGTAGAAGACACTGAGTACCTCAGTTTTATCTGTGTCAGCTGTCTCTAAATTTCTTACCCCCTTGAGCAGCCTGTACCTGTAGAGGCTTTTCTTCTTGCCCTTGAAACCCCTTGTTAGATTCCAAACCAGACCTACTTCCACCTCCTGTATATGCCCTCTTTCTATTTGGAGCTCAGCTGTGAGTTCTCTGTTTAACCAAGCCAGCCTAATGATAAATCTGCTTATTTTCCTGGGTACTGGGATACATTTTCTGTTTGGAGAAGGCTCAGTGCCAGTCCTCCTGGGCTTCTTTACCCTTCAGAGTTGCTTGTCACAAAATCCCACCTGCCTGTTCCCTCAGCAAACTGAAGACTGGTGAAATCTGTTCTCTCTTTCTTGCCCTTATCAGTCCTCTCAGGACCATAAACCCTCCTATGAAATGGTGGTTACAACCAAAGTTGCCTTTGTTTAGCACATCCCAAACTAATTTTTTCCTTGTCTCTGAACAGCAGATCCAGGCATTAACACCCTTGTTTCTTCCAATGCAGAGTCTGCACAAAGATGTTTTTCCTGGATACACTTGCATGGCACGTTGTTGGTTTTCAGAAGATGATCCCCTCAGATCTGGGAAATTTTGAAGGGCTTCACAGACTCAACACACATTTTTCCCCCAGCTTTGAGCTGTTGTTAAGGTTCTTCTGAAATTTGGATGTCCTTGTGTGTCAAAATGTGGCACTGCAGCTCACTGAGGCTGGCAGGGAAGTCCTCTGTCCCATCAAGAGATATGTGGACTTCTGCCCCTCTGGAAGAGCCCTTCTTTCTTCTCTGCCTCTTGTACATAAGAGTTTGTGAAGTGGTCCTTTAATGGCTCCTTTACACCTACCATCTGCAATGCATCAACCAGGATTCTCCAAATGTTTCCTTGGGTCCCTCCAGCCCATCTGTGTGGCAGAATGAGGCCAGAGCAAGAAGAAGGGTCTCACATGGGAACTTTTATCTTCTGAGAACAAGTTTTTGATCCCCATTCCAGTTTGTTATTAACTATCACCCAACTGAAGTGGTTAACTGGTCAGCCCAAGGTCAACCAGCTCCGCTCCATAATCATTTTCAAAGGGGAACCTCTTTCTCTCATTGAACATTGCAATTTTGTCTCTTTATATCCCACTGCATTTAGGGGTAAGGATAACAGGCAGTTTCATCAGGCTCTGGGAAAAGTATTCCACTAGTTTCAAGGTTTCAAAGATCTTTTTGCTGGGTCCAGACATCAGACAATTACAGGTACACCCTGCTTTGGCTGACCCAGCAACTCTTGCAAGGAAAAAAAAATAAAATCACTGCCTTTTATGTTACTGGACATTATGCTGCAAGATATAAACCTTCTGTAACAGCTTTTTCTCACCGATTCCATGTTACTAATAACCTCAGTATTATCATTTTCAATGCAGGTTTTATATTTTCCTATCCTACTAAAAATGAACAAGGTGAAAACCCAATGGAAAGAGTTTCTGATCATTTCTTCTGTAATTGTTACCTTATAGAGCAATTATTCTTATAGATGTTTGACTGATTTACTTTCTGCTCTTTTTATTGATGCCTGTCACTGTTAGAAGATTCACAGTTCCTCCAGACTGAAGTTTCTGAAATCTGTAATAAAGAAAAGAGCATTTGGAAAAAAAAAAAAAGAAAAATTACCTCTGTTATTTTAACTAAATATTTCCTGCGGCTCGTATGAGCGAAGCCTGTGTAATTCAGCAGCAGACTTTAAAGGGCTGTATGTTAAATAATGTTATTTGTAATCAAGCAATGGACTAGGACTGGCTCCTGGCCACATCTTTTGCCTCATGTTCTCTGGACAGTCATTTAGTTTCTTTCGTCTGATTTATAGCAGCCTAACTTCAGGGATATAACAGAGGCATCTAATTAAGATTGTAATTGCTTTAGGTTCTCTTGCTTGTCAGTGGAGAGAGAGGGACCTCTGAGAGGAAATTCAGATTTAAAATATAGGTTTATTTGCCCTTTGATGTGCCTGTCTTTCTCCAGTGACTAGCTGGAAAGATGAGGACAACTGCAGTTCTAATTAAGTGCCTCTGTTACATACCTAAAATTAGCTAAGATGAATCTGGATTTCTATGCCTTAATTTCCTTTTGTAAAATGAATTTAAATTTTACTTCTCCTTCTGTGAGTGCATTTAGCACTGGGCATCACTATAACAATTTTAGTGATCATCATAATGTCAATTACTGTCAAAAGCATTATCACCTAACATTAAGTTATCTGTCCTCAAAAGAGATGACTCACTAAGATTTGAAAAATGCTATTTTTTTTATATGTGCTCTTGATTGTGCCTAGTCAGGAAGAAAACCTGTCCAAGCATTCGAGGAATACTCCCTATGTGAACCCCCTCAGAAATACAAAAAACCCCACAACTTTGAACACAAAACTCTGAATTTTGAAGATCCCTGAAGTTAAAAATAAACACTTACCTACTCCAACCTCTTCTATTGAAACACCTACCCAGACACCAAAACCATTCCTACCAAAAAAGTCAATTTTTTTCAGTGTTATGAAGCTGTTGCTCAGAGCCACCATCCCCTGGCCACAAGGGCACTAAAAAATTACCACATCTTGCTACTAACGTGTGCCACCTACATCTTGCTGGACGCTTGCACAACGTTGGGCTCAACAGGACCCTTTGTAGTGGCACAAAAACGTGGGTGCATGTCAGCAAGGGTCCAGCTCATGTCTCCTACTACTACTTAGTTCAACAAAACTAAACCCTCCTTCCCTCTCCCTTTGTTCTCTGTTAGCAGCTGCAAGATTAAACTTTTTTTTTTTTTTTTCCTTAAGTGAGGGGAGTTAGGTTGTTGGAGGATCTCCCCCATGCAGCTGCAGATATGAGACAGGTTTTAGTGGCTGAAGTACAGAGGGGAAAAAGCTGTTGAAAAAGAAATTTTTAAAAAAAAACAACCTGGCTTCCTCCCATACAAGAGCCTTCTTCCTTTTGTTGGAGAGTTCAAGGCTATCTTCCTTTTGTTCTTTTGGGTTTAATAAAGCCTTTTTTACCCCTTCCACTCCCTCTCCCCCAGGTGGTCTACATGGCTGCTGATTGAGGTCAGCTGCAAGAGATGTAATGTCCTGAGTACAGTGCAGCAACCTTAATCCTGATGTTAGAGTTACTGCACTCAGGAGGCTGGAGACATCATTGTTTTCCTGGCTGGCTGACCTCAGACAACAGTTTTTCTGGTCACCCAGAGCAAGTCCACCTACTGAAGGCATTAGAGGAATGCTCTGCACATGCTTTCCCAGCAGAAACAGCTCTGCTCATGCAAGGGAGGGTGGGACATTAGTAGTCAAGGTGCTTCTGGCATCCTCCTACAGGGTGGATCTTGGCTCTTCCAGACAGATGGAGCCTCTGTAGGCTAGAGATCTTCTGCAAGCAGCAGTCCATGGGGCAGGGTTACCCTGAGGTACCCTGAAGAGGACAAGAAAGGATATTGCATCTCTGAAGCAGCAGGTTTATTTATTTATTTTCCCAAAAAAAGAAATCACTTTGTCCTTGAGCACGTGTGTTGACATCCAGCCTGCTGCAGGTACAGCTCTCCTGTTTCCATTTTTTTTATGTCACAAAACAGGGAATGAGATGGTCTGTTTGCAAGGCTAATCAACCACATCCATATCTGCTTTCCTCCCTCACTGAATAAGAGCCAGATTGGGGAATAAAAACCCCATCTTCCTTTCAGGTTCTCATTGGCCCTGTTGATCAGAAGCACCACTTTGTGTCCCAGCTTGGACACCACCTTGCTTGAAACACATGATTTCAGCAGTCAGTGGGTAGGAACAAGGTGAGGGAGGTTCTCTCAAGTCATTGTCCTAGTTAATGACAAGAAAGTCAAGCAGCACATCAATATAAT
This sequence comes from Florisuga fusca, assembly GCA_038090715.1. NCBI lineage: Eukaryota > Metazoa > Chordata > Aves > Apodiformes > Trochilidae > Florisuga > Florisuga fusca. The sequence continues at coordinate 30,095,034 of JAAWXA010000006.1, forward strand.
CTACACCCATTTCACCATATCAATAAACCATGTAACACATAACAAATTTTTTTTTTTTTTTTGTAAAAAGGCCTTATCTTGTGCTGTTTGGCAGATGGATCAGGGGTTTACCATTTGTGGGGCAGACCCCTACATTGGAAGCATTTTTCTTCTTTCTTTCAGCCACAAGTGAATGTTGGATTCAGAGAGGGGAAACTTGACCTCACACAACTCCATTATCAGAGGGAACAGATCAAGTGGGGAGAAACAACACTGTAGTGTTTTTCAACAAGTGTTGTTGGGTTTTGCCAACACCTTGTCCTAAATCCCAAACTGGAAAGTCATGAAATTGGTTGTGATCCTACAGAAAGGGGGAGAAGGAAAATCAATTCTTCATCATATGTCTGACTGTGGGAAGGGGATGACTGATCTTTCCCCTTTTGTTGCTCTTCTGCAGACTCATAACATGGTAGGCATCATTACTTTCTCTGAAAGACCTTCAGAAAGCATTGCCATCCTTCCTTTAAACTGTCACATCTTTGGAGTATATGTGCACACTTCACTGTATGTTTAGTTTTCAAGAGTAGACTTATAAACAAATTTAGAAGAGAGACAGAAGTGTGCCAGCTCCCATCCTCAATGTGTTCTCCCCCACAAAGCATTTTCTCCCAGATTACCAACTGTTTTACCACATCCAGATCACTAGAAAACCTTTCTATTCTCCTGTGCAGTGTCTTACCATGAAACTACCAAGATGCAGGTACCATGATGCGGGAGAGCAAGGCTGAATCCATCCACCTGAGAGGTGATGTTCTGACAGCCTGTTCTCAGCTGATTGTTGCTAAGTTTATATGGAATATATATTTACCATATGCAGAAGCTCCTTCCTTGTGGATAATGTTTTCCTGCTGCTCACGGCCACCTTCCAGTTTACTTGCTGCTCCTACCTAGAACTCATTAACATTCCTCACTGTTAAGACAGGAGAGCTGTGAAAGATTTTTCCAACTTGGAGTTTTTTTTTTTTTTTTTTTAACCAGTGATTTCATTGGGGTATTAACCTTGGAGCTGGACTAGTTCAGCATTTTTCCCCCTTGGTTTCAGCGTGCCAGGAAATCCAGCACATGATAAATATACATAGCTCTGAGGTCATTGCTGCCCAGATTTTGATGTGTCTGCTGTTCAGCTGTTGACTCCAGATAGATCATATCCTGATATTTAATAAGCACTGCTGCTGATTTAACTTGGGGACTTTTAGTACAGTTTGGGGAATTGTGAGTCCTACAGTAATCTAAGCAGCTAAGCAGCATAGCTACTTGGATCAGTACTAAGTACCCCATATTTTTGGCAGGGATGGGGAGGGCTCAGATTTGCACTTGTAGTCTTGATGTTTTGAGTGCAGCATCTGGGAGTGTAGCAAAGGCAATGCATCATTACAGGTGCTGGACTGTGAGAGAAAAAAAAAAAAAATAGAAGGGACATTTGTGGAGACAAAGCTCATAATGAAAAGTCCTCTCAAGAGTCCTCATGGTTTAATTACTGCTCTGCACTGTTCCTGTCCTGACACCTTCCCAACTGACTCAGCAAGCTCATTGACATGCCTGTGGCAAGCATGCAACAAGCAGAAAAACTAATCTGCTCTCAGATGAGAGGAATCCCAGCACCGCAGTTATAAAACCAGCATATTTTTGCTATTATTTTGTCCCCTCATTCTCTGGTGGGGAAGCCAGGTTAAGTGTGGTGCTCAGCTATGGTCCTATCTCTGAAAATTGCTTCTCCTGTGGCCTTTAGACAAATTACTTTTACTCTCCACCTTGGTTTCTATATACTTAAAAAGTGATAGAATAACTACTTGAGATAGATATCCATTTGAAACATGGAAAGTACAGCATTTTTTTTTAATATTTAATCAGCTTCTGTAAACAATTTCCCTAAGTAATTAATTCTATGCAACATTACTGAAAAACTTAAAGAAGAGGGAGATCAATACAAGACTGAATCTCCACACCATCTGTACACAATGATATTTGAAGTGGAGATCAGCATAGTGAGAGGATGTCACTGAGCTGTGTCATTTGTTATTGATGTATTGGCAGCACCTGAAAGCCCCAGTCAAATTTGAAGTCGACATTCAAATTGACAGTACAAAACAAAACAAAACAAAACAAAACAAAACAAAAACAAAAAACAACAAACAAACAAACAAACAAGAAAACCCCCCAAAAAATCAAATCAAAACAAAACAAAAGAAAAAACCCACAAAAACTGACTGAACAACACAGCTTTAAAGACTGTTCAGTCTAAGAAAACTTAGAAAAGCACTGCAATATAAAATTTTTCTGGAAAACTGCATTTCCTAGGCTCATGCCTATTTTCAGCAAAGCAGCGTCAGGGAGTTTAGCCTGTGAAGCTGCAATAATTTTTGGTCTGTCCCAGAGTGTTTGCTAATCATAAAAAGAGATACCTTCTGGGCAGACTGTAGCAGTGGGACACAGCCAGACTCTTGTCAGGGCTGAGCAGAAGAGTTTTATCCATATGTGGCACAGTATAAGGAATATCAGAAGACAATTTGAATACTGAATTTGTTCTTGAGTAAGGAAAAATCAAAACCACTATGCTGTGTTTTCAAAGGAGTTCTTTGAAGCCCAGCTGTTAATCTTGTGGTGTTTTGAGTGCAAACATGTGGCATATTTATACTTGCCCATTCAGTCAAGTGTTTTGTAAGATAGATTTTTTTTTTTAACTTTTCTACACTGTCATTGGATTTTGCTGCAGTCAGTAATGCTGTAATAATTTTGCAGCTGCTTCATCATCAGTATTAATTAGCTATTTAATAGCAAATAAGTAAATAAACAGATTATAGTGTTTGGAGCCATTTTACAATTCATTATAGGAAGACTTCCTGTGAGATCTTGCTTCAGATGAAGAAGCAGTAGAAGTGATCACCTTCTACACAGACATCTGCAAAGCCCAGATACATGTTTTTTGGGTGTATTAATTTACATAATCTTTTGTAACTCGTATAGGAATATATTCCCCCAAATTTTGCTGTCCAATACTGTCTTGCTCATTTCCCATTGAAATTTGTATTATAAGGCTTTATTCTATTTTTACATAACAAAATCGTTCTGAACATTTCCTTACAGGAAACTTTAGATCAGAAAGATATCAGTCAACAAGCAGGGGGAGAGAAAATTGAGAAACCATGCACACTGACTCTGTCAGTGATGTCTAAAAGCTCTGTCAGTTTCAGTGGAATGTCCATCAGCCTGAAGTTTCATTTCACTTTGCACCCATAATAAAACTGTTCTCCTTTCCCTAGATGTTCTTTCTCAATTTGTTCTTCAAGAAACTTTCCCTTGCTATCTCTAGACATCAAAAAATTAAATCTTCATCTGCATGTACTACTCCTACAAGATAAGTTCTGGCAGTGGCCCACACACAGTCCTGTTATCTTACTGACGTCCTTCAGCTGAGATAATTTCCTACCCTTATGAGAACATATAAGTGCTTGTTTTCTGTTAGAAGCAAGCAAAAATTAGCATCTGCCTTATGATGTCCCATAGCAGCTTGTGCCACCTAGCAGTTTTGGGAAACCTGGTCTTTCTCCTTTGTACCTATAGCAATTTCTCTGTTGCTATGCAGTACCAGCTAAGATCTCAGGACATCCTGAGAAGGTCCACAGTTCATATCCCTGCACCTCCAAAACAACAGAATGTCCTGAATATCACCATGGTGTTAGCTGTACAGCCTGAACCATTGCTGACCTTCTTACCAGGCAGAGACTACTTTTGATAGTAATAATGTATTTTCTTCATTAACTGTTAGAAGCTGCCACTGTAAAAATGGAATTGAACTGGAACATCAATAGTGACTTGAAACAAAGATTGAAAGTCATGAAATTTGTTTGTACCACTTTAGCTTTATCACTGAGAACTTGTGGAAAAATGTCTTGGACTATAATGTCTGGACATGGGCACAGTAACTTGGGAAAAAAACCAGAAGATAGTAGCGGACACTTTTTGCTGTAATTTGTACACTGAGAAAGTTCTACTCCACAAGCCATGCAAGCATCTATGAATTGAACTGCAATAAACAAGATTTCCTGAGTCTTTTTTCTGGTAGATTGACATCCCAGGCGTTATTTATAAATCTCAGAATCACGGAATGGTTGTGGTAAGGCACCTCGGGAGGTCACCTGGTCAAACAGCCCTTCTCAAGCAGGGATACCTAGAACCAGTCACTCAGGACCATGCACAGTCAAGCTTTGAATATCTTCAAATATAGAGACACAACTTCTCTGGGTAATTCAATCTAGGGTGTGACAATCCCCATCCCCTACCCCCCCTCCTCCCCATACAGTACATAAGTGATTTCTTAGCTTCAAAAGGAATTTTATGTATTTTAATTCTTGAGTATTGCCTGGTCATCTTGGATTTTTTTGGTTGGTTGGTTGGTTCTTTTTTGAAAAGGCTTATTTTACTGGAATTATTTATCATTTATTCACATAGCCTTTTTCCATGACAATGCATTGTAAATAACTGATACTAAACGTTTAAATTGGTAGGATTCTGTTGGCAAATATGTGCTATTGCTAATAAAAACAAGAAAAAAATAAGTTTGAGTGTCTAATCGTATGCCAGGTCTATCTGTTTTACCAGTATAATTCACATGCCACTGTCCTTGTCATTCTTCTGGGTAGAAGAAGGAAGTTTATCTTCTGTCAATTTGTTCTTTACAAAGGAACCAAAGCCTAAACTGTTTGCAGGATATCATAAACAGAGTTTACATAACTATCACAAGGGAAAATACTTCTCTAATGGTATGTTTGTAGATGAATTACACACACGGCTGTCGAGTACAAGCAAATCTTATCATTTATGTTTTGATTGTCACCTAAATATTTCATTATTTTGACATTCTTGTGAATTTCAAGGATATCCAGTTCATGAGGCCTTTTCCTCCCTTTTCAATGCCTCTAACATTTTAGTTTCTCTCTGATATCCAGTGGATTTTGATGGTTGAAAATACACCTGTTTATAACTCATTCAAGTAGGACATTCCAGAGCATGATGGAAACGTGGGAATAGGAGATGATGGGAAAAGGACAGAAGGGCAAAAATAAGCAAGCAAGTCAAAAGGTGGCATAGTAAAAGAAAAAGTAATTGCAAAGGAAATGCAAAAATAATCAACTTTCAAAATTGAGGTTATAAAGTTATCTTAGGCTTATGGGAGGATATAAATTAATTCATACCTTCTCGTGATTTATGATGTTACTGTTAAACCCTTAAATAGCATTAAATCCATGCAATTCAAAGTTTTATAGCATTTTATTGGTGTGCTACAAGTCACAATGCTGTAGATAGTCCTCTATTCCACACACAGTCACAAATGTGATTTTAAAATAAACATTGCATCACAGTGGCCACTCACTGAGCAAGCATAAAGCAAAAATACATGATCCGAATGGAAATAAGATGAGGAACAAACACCTTTACAGTATTCTACAAGAATTAGTTTTGTCAAGAGACGTTATCTAACAGCAAGATTCATCTGCAGAAAATACAGTGTTCCTAACTATTTTGGAGATTTATTTTTAAGTATTGAAGGACAAAGTATTTGAAGGGTCAGCCAGAAGTCATCATTGACGGGAAATATGTGAGATCACACAGAGATTAAGGGGGAAATACATTCAATTCATCCAAACATTACAATAATAGGATTAGAAAATAATAGGATTATAAATACTAAACCTTTGAGGATAAATTCTACTGTTGAGGAGATCTGTGGCTGGATCTGTTGATTCAGATCTTTTTACACCACTAGAGAAACAGAAATAATTTGGAGTACTTCCTGACTTAATTTAGGTGGTGTTCCAAGCTCATGATTTTGCATTTTTTTTACCAACTCTGAGATACCTTGTAGCCTCTCCAAAGCCCTTTGCAGGCATATTTTTCTATAATTCTATGATGACTTCAGTGTGAATTATTAGTATAAGGAGCTTTGTTCATCATGCCACACACAAAGAGGAGTGGCATAAAATAAAATCTGCTACTTAGCTTCTTTTTATGAATAAAGATCAGGGTCACAATACAAAAATAATTGTTTCATGATGGATTATCTCAGACAAGGAATTTAATTCTCCACTGTTTTCCATTCTATGTTGTTTTAGACAACACTGATTTTTGTATATTATTCTGTTTCATGTGGCTTTTGAACAAGTATTTCCACTAGTTATAGTGCCAAATATAGACAGGATTTTTAATATTTTTTTTTCAAAAAAGACCAAATATAGAGTTACACCCCTGTCATTTGACAATAGGATAGGTCCCATATTTAACCTCCCACCAGACTATGAGGCATGATGCACAAGATGAACAATCTGTGGACCACAGTCACTGGTTTGATACTTAAATTCTATTTGGTTACTCTCTTGTTCAATGTCACACTGGTGCAAGTTGCACTCCTTAGCAATTTGAATTTATTTTGAGATCAATTTTAAACAGAAGTCAATTGTATTTCATGACAATCCTCTGCTGAATTTGATCCATGCATTCCAATTATGCTGATTTATTCTGAGCTGAATTCCACACAAAATTTTAAGAACAAAGATTTGATATGTGCTTCAGGACACTAGAGCAGTTTATGAAGTTGTTCATCCATTTCCTTAGGCATGCACAGTTTGAGTTCCTTCTTTGCATCAGCTATTGTCCTAAAATGATGCAAAGACAGATATATGTATATATATGCATATATACATATATATGTATATGTATGTATATATGTATATGTGTATATGAGTTATATAAATCAGAGGAGAATAACCAAAACCTGAACAAAATTGAACATGGAACAGTAAGGAAGCATCCAGGAGAAAGTGTGGTGTTGGAAGTTCTTGCACTTCCCTTGTGAAAGCAGCAGGACCATGGTATGGATGCTGCATATATAGGTGAGTGCACAGAGCTTAGTGAGAAATCCATGTGTTAGAAGTCCATGTACAGCTCCAGAGCTATTTTATCTGTATTACAGAGATGTGGTGTGATACCTCATGAAACAGGAAGACAGACATGGGGAGATGCAGAACAAGGAAGTAAAAGTTCTGCCTTCTTTAACACATCTGCAAGAAGCAATTGCAAGGACAGGAAATCATGGGGGATTTTAATGACCTTGATCTTTTCTGAAAGGGCAGTATAGCAGGGTAAGAACAATACTAGAGATTTCTGGAGTGTGTTGATGACAACTGCTTGATACAAGAGATCGATGAGCCAATTAAGGCAGATGAATTATTGGACCTGTAACACACAAACAAGAAAGAATTGATGGATGATGCGAAGAGCAAGGGTAGCCTTGGCCATCACAACCATTTGAGTATTTGTAGTATTTAACATCTTAAAAGAAATAGTTAGGATAAAGAAGAAAATTAACAAGCTATGACTTCAAGAGGACAGACCCCCTCAGCTTGCTCAGGAATCTACTTGGCAGCATCCACAAGCACCTAAGGGGCCTGGTTACTCTTCAAGTGTAAACTCTTCAAACCACAAATGTGGTCTGTTCTAACATGCAGGAAGTTGTGCAACTATGGCCAAAGGCCAGCACAGATGACCAGAGAGTTCCTGAGTGAAAATAAATGCCAAAAGGAAGGTAAAATAGAAGCTGCGTGACTCAGATGTATAAAATAGTTGCCCAAGCACAGACAAATGCAGACAGGGAGGTGGATATAATCCAGCTGGAGCTGAAGCTAGCAAGTAATGGAAAAGGAAACCAGAAGGACTTCTTAGTCCTTAACAGTATCAAAAGGAAGGATGAGGAAAATGGACAAGTGACAAGATGACAAAAGATGTGGAAAAGGCCAAAGTACTGAAAAAGGGCTTTTTTCTCCATTTCTTCTGGCTATGTCTGCCTCCTTTTTCACAGAGACTGCTGTACCTCAGCAGCTTGTGTCCGCTGGCTTCTGAAAGCAGTATTTTCTTGCTCAGCATCATAACAAAGGGCTGTCTCCAAGCTGAGATGGTTTTCATCGTTTGGTCTCTTGTAAGATGGAACCCATGAGAAAATATTATATATTTAAAATTACAGAAATGAAGAGTTATCTATTCTGGTAACAGCCATGCACTAGTATGTTATATCCACAGGGACCTTCACAGCAGTTTGGATTTGGGATGCATTTGTTTCTAACTGAAAGTATACCAATTCTGATATATGTGAGACAGGAGAGATCATCCTGAGAGGTGTGAATGATTAATAATGACTGCACATTGTTGTCGTTCTTGTTTGGAGTTTCTGTCTACAGCAATGTGAATAAAATATAATGTTTATATTAAGTGCATTCATATGCCTGGTAGAAAGTTGCACGCCCTGCTAGAAAGCCTGAGAAAGAGAAGATGGGGATTTCCTAAGCCTGTCAAGGAATGTACATAGAAGGAAAATGTAAATATATAAAAAATATGGACCTGTGTAGGCAATGATTTCAGAAAACCAGAAGAAACTAACTTTCAAAATATTTAGAGGCAGCAAAAGCTTTTGTATTTGTGACTAATCAGGGAATAAGAAAGGTATTAGTGGTGCTTGCAGATGTTTTCTAAATTATCCTCATGAAAAAACTGTCTTTCAGCCGTTTCATTTATTCACAGATCAATTTGACTAAAATTTGTACTTTGTTTTTCAAGAGAAAAACAAAATTGTGTGGAAAAGGAAACAGTATTTGTACTGATATTTTCAAAAAGAAAGGTTTTGGGCTGACCTGTTACATTCAAAAAAAACCTACAAAATTTAATCATTTCTTCATTTATTTTTACCTTAGCAAACTATCTATTATTCACACTTCGCTATAGTATGCAGTCCAGGGGAAGAACTTTCTTATTGCATTAATTGTCTCATGAACCAGGCACAGAAAATAAATTAAAAAATGCTCTAAGTGCTAAGAATATTTACAAAAAAAAAAAGTCTAGCAAAATATGAATGTTAATTTGATCAGACATTTTGGGTCAGCTGTTGGTTCTTGGGCTACACATACATATATCTCATCCTACGTGTATCATTTAGCATGCACTGTTATGCCAAAATGTTGTGTATGCACTTTATAAGGGATGCTGGAAATTGTTGTTTCTCCCTGTGAAGGGTGATGCACATCACACCCCTCTCTTCCAGTCCCCTTTTTTACTGTCTCCTCGCTACTCAATTCCATATGTATGAGGAACACCAGAACAGAAAATGGCTTGCTTTCTGAGTGTTAGATGCCCACTGCACTTCTTCTCCACCCACCCCCATGGCAAAGAGCTGACACAGCTTAGCTGTGGCCAAAGAACCTTTTTCCCTTTCTTCCCAGTGACAGATGGTGGCAGGGATGACTGGGAAGAATATTAGTGACCCACAGAGTAGAAACCAAAGGAAGAGTTGGAAAAGAGAGGCACACTTCATTTTTAGCTGTGGGTCAAGCCAGGGAGGCACACAGACTGGGAGAAAAAAAAAACAAAAAAAAACCAAAAACAAACAAACAAACAAACAAACAAACAAACAAAAAAAAAACAAAAAAAAAACAAAACAAAAAAAAAAAAAACAAAAAACAAAAAACAAAACACCAAAACAAACAAACAAACTCCAGCAAGATCTGCTCCAATAATTTTTATTTGGAGGAAGAAATATGTTATTACAGTTATCCTGTATTTGCTAGTTGGCTGTGTGGTCACAACTTCACAGCTAAAGCTGAGTTGACAACAAAGTCAATATGTTTGCCATGTAAACTCAGAATGTGTCATTTAACCACTAGTGCCATACAGACACCCAAGGGAGGTGGTGGGAATCCTGGATGCAGACAAAATGAGCTTGTAGCCTCCCTGGCCTGGGGACAAGGATGACAGTGGTACTGCCATTTGCATTCTCTAAATTAAAATCCATTTTTCAGGGAGGAAACTGGCTCCAAAGTGAGGTAATGGAATTACAAAAATTCTGGTGAAAAGGGGAAATGGCCTATTACTTGCTTTTTCACATGCCTATGAATATTTGAGGTTGATCTCCTATGTAGTGACCTTGCATTTCTGCACCATTCATCTCCGCTCTTAAGAATGTGTTCCAACAAATTCAATATTCCTGAGAATATGCCCCACTAATCCACCTCTGGAGCATTTTGTAAAATGGACAGTAGTGCTAGACTAGATGTAAAACTGGATATATAACAATTCCTGCACCTCAGTACAATTAAAAATAGCTATTGAGCCTGGAAGCCAGAGGAAAGCTCAGTATCAGAGTTCTGCTTATTTCTAGTGTTGAGTCACTGGGCTCTCATGTTGCAATGCTCTGTTTTTCACCCAGCAGCAGCAATAAGCAGTACAAATAGAAGCCAAAGCAGAAAGCCTGGATGGACCAAGCTCACTTGCTGTCTTATTTATCCTAAGCCATTCTGAAAATGTCTTACCTCCAGTTGGTTGTGAGAGATGCTAGCATGAAGGATTTACTCCAAAGAACTATGTGAATGGGTAGAGAAAAACTAGATGGTTTCTTCTATAACATTTCAGAAATGGACCTTGACATTTTTATAGTTCCAAAATGTTATTTTTCTGTTGTACTTAGTTGTCCTTAAATTTTTAGCCCTATGTTGCTATGTTCTGAGTAAAACTAGAAATACAAATAAAAACCTTGGAGAGAAGGTCATCCTTTACTTACTTCAAAACTAATCAGAAATAGGAGGGTGAAAAAAAAAATTAAAGAAAAATTAGAGTATACTCAATTTTTATTTTTTTTTCCCTCACAACATTGTGTACATGAAATGAGATCCTGCATTTCCAAAGAAAGACCTTACCAAGTGTATACCTTTTCAGATTGGATGCAGGGCTTTGATTCTTTTCATTGGAGCCACCACTGATTTTAACAAGTAATTCTTACTATTCATACATATCATAGGCAAGCATTAGATCTCACAAAGCATGTTCATCCTTTTCATGCTTAGTCTGTAGTACTGTGTGTGGTCAGACAGATAATGAGTTATTCAAAGAGAGAACAAAGATTAAGTAGGAGAATCTTTTGAACAAAAACATACTTCAGCTTGTACAAAATTCATATTATTGAAAATATCAATTTTTTACAACAGAGTTAGTGTCTGAAGGTATTGAAAATAATTTCTCCTTGTACAGGGATGAAAACAAATATTCTTTGTATGATCTTTCCCTGGGAAAGTATGAAGAGTGAGGAAAACTTTGATTCCCTGTGTAGGAGATTCCAAGAAATAGGAGTGGTTTCAAGTTTGTACGATTCAGACTCCCTATATAAAATAAAATATTTTTAAATTCAAACAGTCTAGAGTACACTTCTGAAATGGGCCACAAGTTCTTCCAGGGGAAAAAAAAAAAAAAAATGATTGACAATGAACTAAGGAATACTTCCACACTTTCACAGAAATTTGTAGAGGAACAGTATCTTAAGGCACAACGTGTATTCTACTTTAAACAGGAGATAAAATAAATCTCTAAATGTCTTTGTAACATAAGCTTTGCTAAACATCCACCCTTCCGTGGGTTTCTTAGAGGAAGCTTGTTTACAAAACCTGAAGCTGATGGGAAGCAGAAGAAAATTAAGAAATGTTATCTAGGTGAGTCAGTATGACCAGTCAGCTGGTCTCCTCCAGATATTTACAGAGGGCTCAGATAAATGGATGGAATGTTTAAAACTGGGCTGCACTTAATGAAAGTGCCTTGTTATAAGTATTAAACACCCAAAGACAACACAAAGCTCTTCAGACAAGTACTGAGGTCTGAATAGCAGCTCTGCATTGAAAAGCTAGGATTGTAAACCAGCAGGGAACCAGAGCAGCATTTCATATGACTTACTCAGCACCCCAGCCAGGGCAGTTTTTCTGTGTGTGCACTGATGTTAAATTTTAAAAAAAGGAATGTATAGGTAAATATCTAGCTTTTTCATTACCTTGTTTTGCATTTAGTTTCTTTCTTCTATAGCCTACTTTCCATATTTGACTCAATAAATGTAAATATCCTTCCAGATAGTAACTTCTTTATAAGTTTATGAATAAAGACATATATAAGAATATTAAAGTAATGCCTGTATGCATGCTTATGGGTGATTGTAGAAGGGGGACTCAGTAAGTGCCCCAAATCATTCATTTGGGACTAAACACACTGCAAAGTAGTATGCTGTTAGGATATAGAAGCATCAAGACACATGGATTTCTCTTCACAAGTTCAACAAAAACCTATCCATCTTTACTTAACTTTTGACACAGAAAATAAAATACAGGTTAAAAAAAAAGACCTGTTAGAATGAAAAATAGTTAATGCAATATTTGGCCACTTCCTGAGAAATACTGCATATTATCTAAAGAGATTCCAAGGCAGTTACTAGAAGTAGGAAGGACAGCACTGGCATGCCACTTCCATGTCAGACACGTTACAAAACAAAGCTGTGGGGTTTTTTTTCTCTTTAAAGCAAACTGGTTCAGGTTTCAAAATTTGTGTCTCTGGAACATGAGGTTTTGCATGTGATATTCTAAACAGTCCAAATAATCAATTGATTCCCTGCTTGTCTTTTATGCTGTCCTTAAAAAATCAGTCTACTGTACACTCTTCAGTAGGCAAGTCCTTAAAAGTTAATAGTTCTATGTAATTTTGCAGGTTCTTTATTCCAGCAGAGAACTCCACAGGTTTTTGGAGTAGATGACAGCCAAAATACATAAACTTTATTGTTGTTATTGCCCATTTGATGAGTCTATGTCCCTAATTGCTGCCTACGGCCTATTGAAACAGGAAACAAACAAAAAAACAACAAACAAGCAAACAAACAATCAAAAACAAACCAAAAAACAAACAAAAAAAAAACCCCCGACATATAATACCTAAATAAGAAATAGGATTACCAAAGGTTCACACTTTTTTTTTTTTCTTTATCTTTAGTCCTTACTACAGGAACAGCAACCATGAGAACACTGGAAAAATATTTCTTAAAATGGACCCAATGGAACCAAAACTGCATGGATAGAACTTGAGACAAGATATAGGTCTTTCACAGCTAGCCTGACATTTCTAATCTGGCCTGAAGTTTTTTTATTGCAACCACTTAACAGCTGTTTAGTAACCACAGAAAATTAACTCGGTGGTCTTAGTCCACTCCAGTGGACAATATAGTGACATGCAATATTTGCTAGTAATCAAGTTGTAAGTATTTCAAGGCCATGAGTTGTGTTTGTTAAGGTAAAATAACAAAAGGGGGAGAACTTGGCTCTCCAGGGAGGCTTTCCTAGAAACCTTCACCACCACTAACTTTGTGTCAGAACTAGAAAAATTTCAGCAGTAAGTGGCAAAAATGGTTCCTTCTTGATACTCTTACTCCCATTACCCATGTTTTGTGGAGTTGTCCTTCAAAGCCTTCCCTCCTCTCTGTATGTAAGAGGAAAAACCAACAGCTCCAATTTTCTTTCATGTTTTTTCATTTTACCATTGGGATTCATTTTATGGATAATCTCCATTTTTTTCTAAGGATACTTGCTTATCAGTTTCACCCTTCTAGGCTTCTGGTCCTTGATGAACAACCCATTTCAAGATGTATCTTCAGACCAGTTCAACTTACTTGGAAGTACCAAAACAGTTAAAGACATCTCATATGCTTTTTTAACAAATATTAATCCAAACACTCTTAGCTAATTATCTCCCATTTTAGCAGAATAGGGAAGATATTTCCTACTTGGTAGAAGAATGCATCTAACAGCTCTATTGTACTCTTTTCACTGATTAAAAAAAAAAACAAACAAATCTCACAGAACTTCTTGACATTTTTCTTGTTACATCTAAATAAGAGGTAACTGTGGATCTTCCTGTCAAACTGGAATGTAAGCATAAGACTTCATCAATTTAATAGAGCTATGTTATCATTACTTTCAGTCAAGATACTGGATGCTGCAGAAGATATTCAGTACAAGTTTATTTTTTTCTGGAAGCAAAGACTGAAAGAATTTAGGTGTGGTATTCTCATAGCAAAACCAGCCTTCTCTTTTGAAGATGTCTTTAAACAGTATTTATACATCTCTTGCAATCAGGAATTAATTTTATGGAAGTGCATTCAAAACTTCATTTTCCCCCTAACTACTTCTCATCAATAGCTAAAATAGTAATCATTTGCCACAATAGTTTTATCACTTGCTTACCCTCATTTAGGCTATTAAAACACAAAATCTCCCAAACTGTCATTTACATAAACCAACCAAATTGAAACTGTATTCAGAAAGTTCATTTTTTCATATGCATTCTACAGTGCTATGCATTCCCCAGTTCCATCTTTTTCTGGAGCCCTTTCATGAGCTGGTAGCCAGGGAGCTTACACTTTTATCAGGGACATATTCCCATGCTGGGCTTGATCCTACAAGGCCTTGAACCAGCTGTGAGATATATGGACTGTTTTCTGCTGCAGTAATGGTTGATGAAAACCTGCACATCTAGAGAGTCCTTGCATTCCCAAAAGAAAATCTATACCAGTTCTATGCCCAGAAATAACTTTCTCCCTTTGACATCCAAAGTTGCAAGGGTCTTTCAATGCTTTGGTCTTAGGTTTTCCTTTGGTCACTCTACTCAGACACAGGCATGGGAGTGACCTACTGAACACTGAGGCACACAGAGGATGAAGCAGAGTGCACTTTAGAAAGTAGGGAGTGATATATAATACAATTATAAATAGGACTTGTTCCACAAGGTATTTGGTGGCCTAGCTCCCACTGATTACCTTTGTGCATCGGGGCATCTGCCTCTGTCTCTTGGGAAGTTGAGTATTTATAGACAGGAGACTCCAGCCTGGGTCTTAGAGATGTAAGACTATGTACACGTGCTTCATATATCCAGGAAACAGATGTTTCAAAGATTGACTGGGTATTTCTTCCACTCTCCAGAGATTAAGTAAAACTTGTAAAATACTCTGCTCAGCAGAAGCAAGTTAAAGCTTCTTGTAGCCTGGGAAGCTCTAATCCTGTTTCTGAAGGTTATTAGACAGTAAGTCTTGAAGAAACGGAGGGAACTGGTTTGGCATGGGTGATGAATGTGCCTACAGCAATCAGGAAGCTCTGCCAAAACAGGAAATACATCTTGATTACCAGCAGAATTCCCAGGGTGAAGGCAAAGGAGAGAAGCCTACTTACACTGAGAGATTTTTCTCAGACTTTCTCCCCAGACAGGATCTCAGGAGATCTATCTGTTTTCTAATTCTTAGAATAATATATTCTCAAATTTCTCCTCTTTGTCTTATATTAACTTGCATAGTGGCAGAAGGCATTCTCACTCCAGTGGTGAAACAGATAGCTCCTGGAGCTGCTAACAGCCTTCCAACATAGCAGAAAGTGCAGGAAAAAATTACAAAGCACGAGGCAAGGGTGCTGAAGTATCCAACACCTGAAGAGGGCCTACAAGAAAGATGGGGAAGGGCTTTTGACACAGGGGCGTAGTGAGAAGACAAGGGGTAATGGTTTAAAACTTGAAGAGGGGAGATTTATGTTGGATGTTAGGAAGAAATTATTTAATGTGAGGGTGGTGAGACACTTGGGCAGGTTGCCCAAGGAAGTTGTGGCTGCCCCATCTCTGGCAGTGTCTCAGGCCAGTTTGGATGGGGCCTTGAGCAGCCTGAGCTGATGGGAGGAGTCCCTGCCTATGAAGGGGAGTTGGAAATTTATGATCTTTAAGGTCCCTTCCAAACCATTCTATGAGTCTATGGTTCTATGACCTTGATTTGGAAGCAAGCAAAAACAGTTGAACGTCTTCAGAGTTTGGGTCTCCAATGAATTCCTTGCAAAAGGAAGAAAAAACATTAAATCCATTCCCTCATTAAGGTTTATGGTCTTCACCTCCCTTCTTAACATTATAGCAAGAGCCCAGTAATTCAGCAATTTTATCAGGAATACCTAGGAGACAAGGCTTGGTTCATTGTGATTCATAGGCTGCAACTCCATGTTGGTTTAGACGTTTGTGGCTGTATTTCCAACCTCTTTGAAATAGCCCAGAGATCTAGAAAGTTTCTTGAGGTTAGAGATAGCAATGGTGAATGGGTATGCATACTCTGTGCAAGGTGATGCATGTGATTAACAGCTCTGTAAAGTACAGTCTCCTACCTCAGATTTAGAGGTCTTCCTATTCTGTCTTTGCTCCCACAGATGTGCAAGCTCTCACAAGAATTTACCCTGATCCTCCAAGGTTTTTTAGGAACATTGTTTTGTCTCTTCAGAAATTGAACTAAGTCTCTGTTAAGGGGAGGAGGACTCAAGGGTCTTTGCTCCATGGGAAACAATGGCAGCAACATTACTCTCAGATCCCCTTGACCTGAAAATTTTGGTAGAACGAGTAACTTTAAACAACCTAAGAAAAATTTACATCCTCCTATTTTAGCCCTGACCATAGGCAGCAAATTCAACATATAAATTCCACCTCTTTATATATAAGTCAAATTCATTCTTTAGTCAACGGGGAAAGAAGAATCTCTTTCAAAAGGCCATTTAAAATTAATCTAATTAGCATAGCTGTTGGGAAAGACTACCTAATGACAGGAGAGGGAAACAAGGGATTGCAGGCTAGCAATTTAGCTAACCAAGCTTCATGCTTAAGTTGGAAAACACAGTAATGTGGCTAAATATGACATTATTTGGCATCCTGAAAATGCAAAGACTACAGGAGGAGAGGCAGAGAAGCTTTTGTCTTCCCAGGGCTTGTAGCAAGGTTATTCATTTTATTTCTTTTCATATGGTTATTCACAAAGGGTTGAACCCTTCCACATTTATGTTTTCTTTCGTCAGTTAATTTCTCAAACATTTCTCTCTCCTGAAACCCACAATTGTTCCTACCTTTATCAGGCATCCCTTTAATTCAAAATCAATTACAAAGGAATGATAGCATATTTTTATTAAAACATCAGGTAAAAATAGCAGGTCTTTTAATGAGAATTGAAAGTTCTTAAAATGCAAAAATAAGTTTCCTGTGTTTGCATTGGAAATCTTAGTCCGTTTTCTTTATTTTCCAGAAACTTCTAACATAACATATGGAGAGTACATCTTCTAGTTATGACTAGTAGTCATCCTGGGCTGTCAGAAGCTGTTCACAAGCAATTTGTGTGACATTGCAAGGCTGCCAGGAGGCAAGTCCCTTCTTCGTGCTTTCTCCCTGTGTCCCACACAACGGAGCCCTAAAAAACATCTTGCAAATCATTGCACCTATCCAGCAAGTTTAGGCACTTCCTTTATAAATAAGGTTGAATTTTGGTGTTGCTAATTGTTTTGTTGTTTTTGTGCTTTTTTAAAAAATTTAGGGTTTTTCACAGCAAAATAGTATTCCTACACTTAGCATTTATACATACACAGATCAGCAAATGGTGATATCAAAACAGACACTGCAGCAAAACTGCAAAATTCAGCAGCAGGTCTGTGCTCTCTGGAGCAAAGGTTTTGCAAAATTTTTGTTCCTTATCCTGAAAACAGTCTTTATTTTATCATGGAAACAGATAAGTAACATTCTCTAAAACCTTATCTACAAACATCCTCTGTTTGTAGGTGTTTATTTTACTGGTTTTACACAAAGTCTGGAACTTCTAAATATCATCTCTGTCAGCTACAGAAATCTCTCCCTTTTAGCTGAGAGGGAAAAAAAAAAAAAAAGAAAAAAAAGCCTGCAAATTAACTTCCTCCTGTTTTTCTTGTTGCATTTCACTTACACTCCCTCCCTCATTTCTTCATTCCTCTCCAAAGAATCATAACGTGCAGTAACACCTGCTGGGGTGGTAACAGCAGTTTGAGCTCTCCTATAAATGGTTCTCTGCTAACGTGTAGAGTGATAGAGATCATCCTCTCAGTCCCTCTCACTGCCCACTTTTCTGTTGCATCCTCCCTCTCGGGGATACCCACACTCCAGAGCAGCCCTCATGCCTAGTGGGGCAAGACCTAGACACTTGGTCCTATTTGCAGTTGTTATGGACCCTGACAGACCCACGGAGCTGAGAATAAAATCAATGTCTCTCTAGTACAGATGGTCAACAGGCTTAAGTGAGCTAATGCCTTGAGCACAGGCCAGATCTATTTTAATTACTAAAAACCCTGTCATTCCAGGGTCTCTCTGTCACGATCTGTCACTCTGCTCAGGTAGTTCTTTTTTAGTACATAAACCAGGCAGTTAAATATCTGCCAACTTAAAATGCATTATTTAAATAACCTTAAAATCTTCTCTGCTTTAGCTTTTTCAACCTTTCCCTGGAAAACCTTTGCATCATTTGTATGGATTTATGGAGATGTAAAAGCCTAAAGTAATGTTTCAGCACTAACAAATGTTGGTAGATGTGACTTAAAAACAAGTTGATCATGCATTGGAACAAAGACTGCAGGATTAAGGCAGTCAGAGAAGATAAAAGTGTAGGCAAATCTGCAGGAAAAAGGGAAAAAAAGTAAGCTTGCAAGGAGGTCCTAAAGAAGTTGAACAAGCAGGAAATGTTTAAAGCTTGGTCTTAAAGGGTGTGTGTGTATTTTGTTTTCTTTTAAATAACCAACAGGTAGATAACATTGCCATGGACATGTAGGTTGCCTCAGCTTTAGGTATGCCCAGCCTGATTTCCTTAAAAGAAAACAGATTTTCTGACCTCTGTTGTCTTAAGGCATCATGCAACGCTGGCATGCTTAGAAAAGTTTTTAATGAGTTCAGTTGGGAAGATTTCACAGAGCAATATACTCAAAAGGGGAAAAATCCATGTGGAACTCAGCTTTCCTGGGCTGTTTGCAGCCAGGCTGAGTGCAGCCCCTCACAAAGCACTCCTGCAATAGCTCCTCGTTAAGCGTGCATGGGCTTGGGGTTTTTATTTTTTGTGGGTTTTGTGGCTATGTTTTTTGTTTTGTTTTGTTTTGTTTTTTTTCCCTATTTGAACAATACCAAAAAGTGATAACTCAGACTCTAAGAATTGTGCTGACAGTCAGCTGTCACTCATTGTCCTTTATTCTGACAACCTCAGGCATTCAGCCATGGATTCATGAGTTTTCCCCTTTCTCTTTATTTTTAAAGAAGGTGGGGGATGGGTGAGTATATCAGAGGATTCAGCCCTGAATAGACTTTTGTTTTGCTCTTTCTTTTGCCTCCTGACTGTGTCAAATGCAGTGTGTCTCTCATGCAGTTTCACTCTTTAGACAGCCTTGACTGGGCTGGCTAGTTAGTATTCAGAAACAAGCCAAAGAGGATAAAATTCTTCTCTCTGGCTTGCTGAGACTGCAAATAAGCAATTAAACTAAAAGCTCAGTATTGGAAAAAAAGAAGACTTTTGCAGCCTTTATTGTTGAGTGGAACCTGACAATATACTTTATAACTTTGAGAACTGCAGAAGAGAGAAAAATTCTAGACACTGTTAGAGATGTGTGCTGGTTAATACACTTGTACTGTATTTTCCTCAAGACAGCTCAGCAGTGTACTCTACTCTGTGAACTATAGGATTTGCCATTTAATGTTGTTTACTCACTGTAATGAGAAAGAAGTAGAAAAGGTTAGCAGTAGAAATGGAAAATTCATCTTTTCCTCATAAGTAATTGAGATGTTTCAAACACAGACGTACATGGAAGAATACAGATCCCATCCCTTTCAGCCTGTCCTCCACACGGTTGTCTTCACTGCAGAACTCTTTTCTCTGAGATCCACATCCAACCCTTTTGTCAACACTGACGTGTCTCTGCCCCTTTTTTCCTTATCTAGTGTCACCTCTGAGTGTTTCACCCTCCACTCTCCTACTCACTGTCTTCATACAAAGTACCCTACCCAGTCTGATAGGATTGCAAACCTCCCCCCTCCAAAATCCTTTTTGAGACCCATGTTTTCTATAACACCTCTGAAAAATGGTAATTTAGGGGGAAACTGAGTGCTTGAAGGGTGCAAATGATGAATCTATACATTTAATATTATAATATATAAATTTATTCTGTAATATGAGAAGAGTGGGTGTACCCAAATGTATCAACTAATTTCCATGTATTGTTAATATGTGTGTATGTACCTATACAAAAAACAGAAATGGAGCCTACTGCTAGTGTCAGTTCAGGGCTCCATCTTTCACATCCTTGGTTAAAAAGAAAACCAAACCAAATCAAAACAAAACCAAAACAAAATAAAATTTTAAAAAAACAACCAACTAAATAAAAAAAAATCCCCAACACTTCTCCATTCAGAAAAGCATCCAAATAGACATCACAACTTCAGCCTGCATCCCAGCTGTGCTGACATGGATGAATTTCTCCTGCCTCTTCCTCCTTCCAGCTGCACTTTTGCCTCCAGTTTCCCTCCCTGTTGTTCCAGTTTTCTTTTTGAATTATTAAAAAGTTTTTGCTGACTTTCAAGGGTCAATATTTCCTCAACATGGTTGACACTGGGGATGTGACTTTTACTTCTGCCTCACTGTAGCCTGTTAAGCCTCATTGCCCTTTGTGACTTCTGGAGTTCAAGTCATTCCCAGTGCTTCTTGGTTTTTTAGGTTCCTCTTGGGAAGTGTGTGTTTTTTGCCCTTCACATGGCCTGTAGCAGGCTGCTGAGAAGCAGAAACAGTCTTCATGCTCTGTCACTCTTCTTGATCTCAGTGTCTTTCTTTCCTGGTTCTGGTCCCAGTAGTCAGGATGTTTGATGGCTGGTCCCACATGACACTGGGACACCCCTGGGACCAAGCTGTACCCACAGAAGACATGTGCTACCCAGGAGTACTTATAAGACAGGGATGTTGTTATGTATAGCTCATCCAGCTCAGGGCACTGGGGCTCATTCCTGGTACTGCCAGCAATACTAAAATATACTGGGAGAGAATCTCAGCATAGATTGTGTCCATCCTGCAAACAGAAACATTCATGCAGTGAAGCTTGAAGGTAAATAAACCTTTTATCTACTAAACCCTCACCAGCAGTAGTGTCCAGAGCCAGGCTTTGAGTCAAGAAGGGTATTGGTGAGTGGAGGACATGCTGTGGCACATGAGGGTGCAGGAACCTATCCAATCTGCTTGGAGAGCTCCATGCATCTTCCCATCTTGTCACATCCCATGAGTTACAATGTGCAAAGACCCATGTCTTCTCTCTGAAAAGTTCTTGATGTTGAGCCTCTCTTTGAGAGATGTTATGTGCTCATCCTGAACTGCACCATTTCTGCATTATTAAATGGCAGAACAGGCAGTATAATTGTTCTGGCACACTGATACCTAAGCCATACTCACATATTTGATTTCTAGAGATCCATAATGCCTCATGTAACTCCCGATTTAAAGCCTGACTGGCAGGATCGGGACTGATTTAAACAGGCAGATGGACCTGAAGTCAACAAAGCTATGAGCTGGCCTTTTGGGATGAGCATTTGTTCTAAACCCTGGCATGCTCCCAATGCCCACTGTTCCTAAGAGTGTCCTAAGACAGAAGGAATATGATAAACTTAGAAAAATTAAGTTTTGGGACTCTTCAGTCCTTGTTTAGATCTGCAGGTCTCAAAGATTAATACCATCTAAGAGTGATGGTTCAGAGACCATGTAGACATGCATCAATTGCTCTGCCTTTGAATGAAAAGAGAGTTAATATCCATGGTACAGAGATGGCATCAGGGAGGCTGAGAAGGAAGTCTTCTCAGACAAGAGGAAAAGAAATCCTTAAATTCACAGACAGAGGCTGTAATATCCAGTAAGTGCTAGATCCATGTCATCTTGACCTCCAATAGAGTTGTGAGTTTTAGTTCCTGGGCAGAAGTTGTAAGTGGGGAAATATATTTCCCTAGAACAGGTAGATTTTCTGTGATTTTCCTACACATGGCTACAGCTTGTTGTGACAAAAGGCATTGCCATCACCTACAAGTCTGCCCTGTGTATGTTCTTAGACCCTCACAGACACAGCAAAGTGCTATAGCAGTTGTGTAATTCTAGAAAAAAAAAAAAACAAAAACTGATTTTCACTTTCCTCAGCTGCGTTCCAGTCAACTGTATCAGAAAGACTGTTATTAAAGGTCTTGGAATCATAAATAAATAGGATTGGAAGCCTAAAGCAGCAGTACATGCCTGAATCTCTCTTGCTGTTGATGATGATGGAAAGTGGAATCAACTTAACTTAGCAGCCTTTCTAATCATCACAGTTGCACTGAAAATAATTAGTGTGCAGATAGTGAGCTGATAAACACCACCCAAATGCTAAAATGAAAAACTCCTTTGCTATGATAGTTACTTATGACTCTACATTATATATTACATTTTTATATATGCAGTATTACTTTTTCCTATAAAGAATCATTGCAACTTTGGTGGCAGCTGAGGCGCTCTGAACTGTCTCCCAGGAGCAAGAAGACACTGCAGTATAACAACTTTAAAAAAAAATTGCATTGCAAATCAGAATTTAAGACTGTCAGAAATGGTTGATCCAGGCAAGTCATCTTTCAAGACTATTTTAAGCCAGACAGGACTCTTTTTTTAAAAAGTCTCTTGAAGCAGACATGTGTTATGCTATTCAGGTGAATACACGTAGTGTTTCTTTCCCTAGTACCAATAAAAATCCACATTTCTTACAAATCCATCAGTAAGATGAAGGGATAGATTTTTTAGAAGATGCAGTGTTCAAATGCTATCATTATTTTTAATTGCTTACTGTCACAGGGAATTAAATACGCTCATCTGTATTTGTGTCTTTCTTTTTGTCTCTCCTGTATACATATGTTTTTCCAAGCATTTAAGACTATTCATCTATTCACAAAACAGAGATATAAAGTACAAAATGTATAAAATCATATTATTTTTCCATACAAATATCTGATTTAGAAAATTGTTCCAGTATGTTGCCTGGTTTAAGTGTGATTGGCACAGATAAGTTTTTTCACATATGTGAAACCCACTGGACTCCAGTGGCATTTTGCAGAAGTCCAGCAGATTTATTTATACAGTAAGATCAAGGCCTTAATTATTGATTAAAATAAAAAATGTAAGCATATAAGCTTATGAAAATCAAACCAGAAAGCAGTAGTCACTGGTCCAGTAATTCTTAATTAAAGTATTATGTCTTAAAATGTACTTAAAAAATAGAAAAAGAGCATTTTGTAGATGCAGAAATACATTAAAAAAAAAACAAAAAAACAAAAAAAAACCACATAGGTGGAGGGAAGGTCCAGCCACTGTAAGTTTTGTAATTTGTGACCTCTCATACTTAATCTCTGTTTCTTACAAATAAGAAATCATAATAAATTGTCTCATAAATCAAAAGAGGAAAGATACTATTTACCTTTCAGAATCCAATCCAGAGCATACATCAAGACTGAAGGGCTGTGCTAGTCATCCCAGCTGTTCAAACAGGGTACATGGATGTCATTTCTATAGGTGCAAACCTTCAGGAATAATTCTTATAAGGAAGATAGATGCATCCTTATCTGTAGTTCACTTCACAAGACAAGTTTATTGGTTTGTTTTTATCAGAGGATTTGCAGAATCTTCGTATTGTACGAAAAGCCATATACATGGATTGGATTTCTCTTCACATCTGCTTAGATATTGTCCATGAAACTTTTGCAGTATATAAACATCTTCTAATGTCTTGTTGCTATTTCTTTAAGCTGAGTCTACATTTTTCTTGGTCCTGAATGGTAGTACAAAATCCATGCAAAAAAACTGTGAAAGTAAATGTCTTTTGTTTTGTTCTGGTTTATTTTGTTTTGTTTTGTTTTGTTTTGTTTTCATGAGGACATTCTACAGTAGGAGGTGAAGTATCTCAGCCATTCTAGAGTCATGTGAACCATCCTAAAAATGCACTAGGAAGAAGAAGAAGAGGCTGTGATTAATTTTTTTTGTTTGTTTTGGCAATGAATGGACATGAAAAACTACATTTTAAAGGACCCAGTGATTTCATTTTTTTTGCTCACTGAATATATCAATGGTACTATACCAGGCATGTTTTGCCTAGTTATTGTAGAATTAATTCTTTGATGAACTATATGTTGATTTTTGGTCAAAAAGAAAATTGGATTTGGGAGAAGCTGGGGGTTTTTGTATTGTTTTCTGATCTTTTTCTGTTAGTAAACTGTAGTGGGTTTCAGCTGTTCCATTTTTAAATACTTTGGGGTTTATAAGTAGCTCTTAAAATTTTACTTGAGTTTTGTGTTGTAATTCCTCAAGACAGGAGCACTAAAGTAATTAGGAAAAATATCTCACTCCCAGGACAATTCAGAGCTCACAAAGTCATAACATGTCACTTCTACTCATGTGGATTCACATAGAAGGCCCTGGTCCAGCATGATGCTAAACTGAATTCATAGTCCCACTGACTTTGATGGGTCTTCACACATGCTTAAAGTTATGCCTGTGCTTAAGTGCCTCATTGCTTGAGGACGTAAAATACTACTTCAGGTACAGGAGACTGACATCACCTGGTTCACTGATGCAGTCAGGTCACTCCACAGTTTCAAATATCAATCTCATCTTATTTCAAAGCCAGATCATGGAGCTGCGGAGGAATCAGAATCTAACTGGAGGGACTGGTGGGATCCCTGTGAGCAAAACTGCTCCCACTGTATTGCAGTGGCAGCCCTGGGGTAAGACCATGGCAAATATAATAACTTGAAGTTGCCAGATAATCTATCAACGTGTAAATTTGTTTATTTTCTTTTCAAAGCAGTGTTGCTTATCATAGTAGGGTACAAGATTCTTTCTTTTTTGCATGGTGTATCCGTGACATTTTTGCCATTCAGAAGCAATGCTGACACATGCAGGAAATGACAGATAGCATTAGTGTAATAAAAGAGTTAAATCAAAACCAAAGCATAGATGTATTTCTAGTTGTTTTGAAAGCACTGACCTAAGCACCTCTGCAGGATTTTATTAGTAAAGTCTAAAAATATTTGGAGGTGAGCAGTGCTCTCTTGTAATAGCCTAAAAGAGCTGACTTGTCATCAAGTGTGTTTGAGATGCCTTTATCTGGAGCTAGTTTCATGCCTGTTTGTGAAAGAGGAATTTTCTTAGGCCTTTGTCCATGACTGCTGAGAGGTTATTGAATGTCAGGTGTCAGGGCTCAGACCAGCCTGCAGTAGGTGCAAACAGTGCAGGGGGAAGGGGAGAAAAAGAAAGGAGGGAAAAAAGGAAAGAAAAAGGCTGGAGGTTAAAAAAATAAATAAAAAATAAAAAAATAAAAAAGCAAAAAAAAGCTACACATGGAAAAGCTTTTATTTCTGTATCAAATTAAAAATGAAAAGGGCCATTTATAGAATTATATTCAGATTCATGCATGAGTTTTGATCCTGAGTTTAGATCAAGCATGAATTCTCTTCTGCTGATTAAGTGGCTTTCATGTTCCACATTTACTTTTATGGATCAAAAGGCATTCACTCATACCTTGTTGAGTGAACAGTCTCTGCCCCACAGATTTTGAAGTCAAATCTTCATGTCTGCAATTTTTAATTCCTGCAGTTTGTCAGTGGACTCCCATCACAAGAGGCAGAGCTGAAGAAGAAGTGTACGTACTGACCAAAAGGACCATAAATAAAGAAGTTTTGCATTTGTTTTTTTTCTTGCTCCTCAGAACAGAATAGGAATTTTTCAGCTTTGTTGTTGTTGCAGAGGAGAAGCTGATATGTTACTTTTTTCCTTTACATCTACTACTACATGCTCTACCACCGCTCACCTCAGCATGAAGTGGATGTTTTTCAATCAAGCAATAAAAAACAAAAAAAAAAAAGAAAGAAAAATAAAATAAAAAAAAAACATACCATGTACATTACAGTCATTTTCAGACCACTTGCAACTAAGCAGAGAGCTGTTCAGTGAGGCTCTGCACTTGCTGTTAATGAGGGATGTTATGGGATAATTGAAAACATATGTTGTCCATGCACCACCACCATGACTTCAGAACTAGAAAGGGAGATGATGGTCTTTTGCTGTGGATCAGGACTGGTCATCCCCAGGCCTGAGGAATGGTCCTCCCAGAACTGAGTAGTAGTCAGGCTCAGAGGGATCTTGATTACTGTCCCTCTTAACTATTCTTGGAAGTCCACTCTGTGTTCTGCCTCAGACATTATTATGTGCTTTTTCAAGATGTTTGGCTGTACCTAATTAATAAGTGTCCTACAGTACATTGCCCTCTTCCACCAGCTACAGCCTGAATCCATCGATATCATCTCCTTAAAAGTTTGAAACCCCCCAGTGACAGGAATATTAATGTGCCAACACTGTCATATCTATTTCAGCTCATACATATGCAATGTCTTTGTTTTCAAAGATTTATGTCAGACTTTGCTGAAGTGAGGTATTCTACCATTTTAGATAATAGCATGCCAAAGTGATGTTATCAGGCACATTCAGCACTCACTCAAGCAAATGGGGAAGGAGCATCCATTCCTTCATAGCTTAAGCACAGAGAAACTGTTATTTATCCTTATTTGATGAAGAAATCTTTCAGGGAGAAATGGTGTATTTTTAGAAGAAGATTATGGTCATCCTGTGGATTATCTTTTAATTAAGAATGGATGATTTGTGCCCATTCTGCTGTAGCAAACGTCTTGCTGCTAATGAAGTTTAAACAGACTTACTTTATTTAATTACAGCTAATCACTAGGGTAAAATGTGGAATTGTCTTTGATCTGCATGTAGAGTGGTAATCCTTGTGGCAGATAGCATCTCCTATTCCCTCAAACTCTTTTCAGTTTCTCCAGGAGGTCCCAGATTAACTAAGGGTTAATTGAGATAGCTGGACTGGTGTGATTGATGTATTTTTGCTCAGGGATGCCATCCTGCTTTTCCAAGGACTTTCTTTCTCTCCCTCACTCCCCCCCTCCCTGTGCAGTCACCTTCAGGCCGTGTAATGTAGTAGATGCCTGCTTGTTTGACATCAGGGACCTGAGGGGGCCAAGGTCCTGCTGGATCAGTGAGCGAAAGAACAGAAACTGCTGGAGGGAGAGCAGAGGTTAGAGGAGGGCAGCAGAGACCAGTGTAAAGCAGAAGAGGGCACTAGTAAACTGACCTATTTCAACCACAACTCCCACACTCCCGAGCAGAACAAAACAATTGATTGAATATTGAAGGCAATCATACCGTTTGGCCCCGGGGAAAATGCACCGGAGGTATTTTATTTAATCTCATTTTGTTTTATTATTTTGCTTTATTTTTGGTATTTTATTTTAGTGTTTTACTTAGTGTTTTATTTTAGCATCTAGGGGGGTTTTTTTATTATTATTTTTATAACATTTTATTTTCTTTTGTTTGTTTTATTCACTGAAGAGGAAGTGATCCTCAAGACCAGGAGTGTCACTAAAACCTTTGAATTCCATCTTTGGAAAATGTCACAAGAATGGCCTGTGAAGTGAAAAGTTGGTTTAAGAAAAAAAAAAAAAATTAAATAAAATTTTTAAAAAGGGAGGGAGAGAAGGGTGGATTTCATATTCTGTACAGACTATGAAATGAGAACTTGTGGCCTCACAATTTGCTTCGTGCATGCAATCCCCCGTAACAATTTTCCTTGCTTCCCCAGACTCAGAAGTTTCTGAGGCTGGTGAAAACTGTGGAAAGAGCCATCTGGAGAAATCGTGCACTGTAGATAAAATCACTCACAAGGGCTAAACTTTGTATAACTGGTTTCTTGCTGAGGTTTTTTGGGTTCTTTCTTTACTTCACAACAAAATTTTATTTTAAAATTACTGGACTTTACTTTTATCTTCCAAACTCATTTTGCCACTTTGTCTTTCTAGCTTGTTTTTCTTCCTGATCTGCACTGTAAAAATATTTTTCTATTGTCTGAACATACCCTGTTTTTTGTTACTTCTCTGGTAAAACAGAATAACATTGTTTATTTTCACTCTGAAGGCAGGATGTCTGGGCTTTTGTTTGTTTGTTTGTTTGTTTCAAAGAGTAATTTGAAATGGAAACATGTATCTATCAGCCTTCTCAGAGATATTAACAGATTTAATTAGCTCGGTGAAAAAGTTGTTTAGTTTTATTTACAGGAAGTGTTAACTTGCACTCTGGCAATAGAGGCAGAAGACAGAGAATATCTCTTTTGTGTAAAATTTAAATAATTAAAATAGAATAGTTTGCAGTTAGTTTCCACGATAATGCGTTAAACATCTGCAGTTTTGTCTCTCCATCGGGATGCATAGCTGTGCTGAAGTCACATCCTGATAACATCTGCACTTTAGTGATAGATTGTGCTTTAGTCTTTATGGTCTGCTGATGAGAGATTCTTCAGCAGCCCCTCAGTCATCAGAAACACTGTTGAAATTTTTGCTGGTGACATCCTGAAGGTGGCTTGATTTGCATTTGACAGATGTCATAATTCGTGAGGGTACTCTCGGTTTAACTGAGTTTAACAGCCTGGCCCTTTTTACACTTTGCTTCTACGAGGCTGCTTTCCCCCCCCCCTCCCCTTCCCAAAAACCCTTCCACATGAAACTGGATTTTCACTTTTTTCCATCGATTGTGGATCAAAACTAAATTGTCAGCAGTGAGATTTATTTTGTTCCAAGTTACTTTAACACAGCGAATGAATACAAAGACATCAGCCCCCCCAAAAAACCCCAACCAACCAAACAAACAAAAAAACACAAAACCAAAACCTACTCCAAAAAGTTTTTTAAGAGGACTGGCACCTTCTTTCCTGCTTGCATGGCAGCAACAGCTGCATTCTCATGAAAAGGCCAGCTTGTTAAACATCATGTAACACTGAATGTACTGAATATTTTAAAGGTCAGGTATTGACAGGCACTGAGCTGCTTATGTTTCCCAAATGACCCCAATTACATCCGAGCTGAGTAAGTAGTCAATAAACAATGGCATTAACATATGTAGAAAAAGTGTTTATTTTACATTTCCGAGACAACTGGCAATCTCCTGCTTGTCATCCAAATGCAGAAGCTGGATCATGGCTCTGTGATGAATGAGGAGAACAAGGGAGAGGTTGTGGGTCTGGCCTGTCTGAGAAATTTCAGGTAGGCTGTCTCACACACAGGCACAAAGTGGATTTCTCTCTGTGGTTTTGCATAAGTAAAGAATCTTAAGAAGAAAAGATAAATACTTTTACTTACAATGCCCCTCATGCAATGTAATGTGCAGTCTGTCATATATGTAGCTGGAACTTATTCAAAGAATGTTTAAGGATTCAATTAAGCCCCAAATCAAAGTAAAATACTGATGATTTGTGTTGCTTACACACTCTTGGTGCTGCTGTAGGAATTAATCATCCTTCTTACTTGTGACCACTTTTTCTCACTCTCTGAACAAAATTTCTAACCGTGTTTGGAAAAGTATAGCAACTTCACAACCCATTGTTTGGAGCATGCATAGACCTGTCAAATAATAAATGAGGCATTGGGAGGCCCTGCGCAACACAGCATAAAAGGAAAAAGAGATTTATTGAAAGAAATTGTAAAATATTAACAAATAAGACAAAAGATTGCAGATTCGTTCAGTTTCCTTCCCAAGCTGCAGGCCAAAGCTTTAGGGTAGTGCACCAGCCTGCCAGCTGCTTTGCACTTCAGCAGTTTCCACTGGCTGCCAGAGGAGCATCCTGACTCCTCTCTCAGCTATAAATGGTGGGACAGCAGCCAGGGGGAAAGGGGCATTGGAACCACAAGGATGGACTTGAGGAGAAGCTGATAAACACTCCAGTTCTCCTCTCCCCATCAGGACTCCACGAAAATGATATTTTCAATAGAGGTGTGCTGCATCCAGAGGCTGAGTTTGCAGCACAGTGATTTTTTTTTTGCAGGCTCCAGCTGACATCAGTCGGTCTCAGTGTTGCACAGATCAGAAGACACAGTTTTTGCACCAGAAGGTTGTCTGTAAAAATAAACTATGGCAGAATGTGAGTATTATCCCCATTTTACAGCTAGAGAAATGAGCTCAGAGAGACTAAATCTCCCGTTGAACAAAAGACTTAAGTCCGTGCTTAACGTTCATGGGACTACTCCAGGGTTTTAAATTAAACACCAATTTAAGTGCATTGCTGGATCACAACCAAAATCACAAAATAAGTCTATAGCAGATCCAGGACTTGAAATGTGAGTCTCTGAGTCCCAGTCCAATGCTTTAACTCACAAGAATATCCTTCTTCCATTTAGGTCTTAATCTGATGACTTTTCAATAAGAAAGAAACTTTCAAAAGGTTTGGAAATTGACAGAGATAAACTACATATTTGAAGCTTTTCTGAACCTGTAAAAAGTCTGTTGCTTTCAGAACTGAGGGGGAAAACATGCTAGGATTTTTCATTGCGTCTCCTTCCCTCTCTGCAGGGAGAAAAAGAAAAGAGAACTGTAGTTTAATTTTCATCCACTTTCAATGTCTGAAGAAGCCTGTCACAGATCCGAATATTTTCTCATTTTGTTCAATTTTTTATCCAACAAGTGGATGAGCTGGAGAACATGACTTAGTGATGCTTTGTCAACACCAATTTATTTGAAGACAATCATAAAGTGTTTCAAGACAAGAAAGCAGTGTTTCAGCCTGCCTCACTGAGCAGAATAAAGACCAACACCCACTCTTGTACCACCAACACAGCACAGTATTCACTGATGGGTGTTTTCTGCTCAAGAATCTCTTCAGTCTATTAGATACCTGGACACAGCATGCAGGCACTGCAGAAGATTGAGTTTTCTGTCCCATAGTCAAGAATTAGGTTGAAATTATCATGTTTGAATTTGGGTGTTTGCTCTTTATTTTTTTTTTTTTTCCTTTCAGTCTTTCTCTAGGCTTCTGGAAAGCTTTGGGCACAGCTTCTGTTTGTAGGGCTGGCAGGAATGCTATCATTCTGCTCTGTTAAATGGTTTGATATCACTTTTAAGGCATTTACATGATTTGTGCATCCTCTGAGGTTGAGGTGCCTCAGTATCAAGGCTGACTTCTATCAGGCACAAGTGGAGATAACTGTGGGGCAGACATGAGTAGATAGAAAGGTAAGGGGGTAAGTCAAACAAGTAAACACAAAAGGAATAGGTTACCTCTGATTATCAGCCAGTTCTGAATGAATGGCAAATTGATTCAAGAAAGAAAGGAGTGGGCACAATAGAGAGCTGAATGTTGAAGCAAGGTCAAAGCAGGAAATCCAGGCTCTTGGGGTGCTTCTGCATAATATGGCACTTCAAGTGCTACTTCTAACAGCAAGCATGAAGCTAGCACTGAAACAGCTAATGTCCAATGAATCAGTCACCTTTTATTTAGTTTTATTGTAAACTGAGTAATTGTCCCAGTTTGGGGATTGATGCCACAAAGAATAATGATGCTGGTCATTTTGAAAGTTCACAATTTTCATTACCATAATTGCCTTTCAATTTTGCTGCCAGTGATACATATCCCCAAATTATTATATGAGTGTGCTCTTCCATTGTTGTTTCTAGTGTTCTGGGAACAGATGGCCTTTTACAGCAGGTACATTATGAACACCAGAAGAAGAAATGACTCTCCTAAAGAACATTTAGTCTAATACTAAAATAATTACAGAAGCAATGTAGGGAAGAAGTTTTAGATGGATATTATTCTACATAGACTTCAGGGTATTATCCAAGAAGTAAAGCTTGGAAAGTGATCAAAAAAACAAAGGAGTGATGTATAACTGATACAGCTTGATATCTTGCATTAAGCACAAGTGGCAGCATGGAACAGCAAACAAAATGAGGAAGAACTCTCAGTTTGGAAGGATGTTGCCAACAGCATGTCACGAAACAAATTCAGGAAGGAAAAAGTGGTGGTGTGAGAATTGAGACAAGGAAGTAAAAGAAGTCTTACATTTGTGCAGAAGAACAGGGAAATGAGAGCTTAAAAAGTGCAAATGGATGAACGGAAAAGGAGGAGATATTTGCATTTATTTTCAGTGGAGTCTGTCCTCTTCTGTCCTGCTCATGGGCTTTTCTCTTGATTTCTAATCTGATGCAGGACACTCCTACTTCCTTTTCTGTTTGGACAGCCTGAGAATACACCATTAATTTCAGGCCCTGGTCTGCAAGACTGATCTCAAAGTATTGCTGAAAATAGGTGACTTTATTTTTTTTGTGGTTAGCCCTTTCCCTCTACAGGTGTTTCTTGGTTTGCAGTTTGAATTGGGTGCGTCTGAGACTGTTAGATATAGCAGAAATTTTAAAAAAAAAAGTGTCCCAGTGGACCCAGGAGTGGTGTTTTTGGTAAATGCTTGGTCTCATCCAATATACTTCAACCAAAACCAGCCTAGTTCAAACTCTCACTGCTCTTTTTGGGGGGTTGTTTTAGGTTAGTTGGTTTTTTTGGCTTTTTTTCTATAGCATTCCTGCTACATTTATTTGCAACAGCTACTTTGCTTCCTGGTGCCACTTCAGGTGTCTCTATCACTTTCTTTTCCTGAAACTTTACCCAATTAGAATCATTCTGGAAAGAGGTGTCATACAGGGCTCGGGATAACAGCTCCAGCTAATGTTTCCAAGCATTATGGTGCAGGGCCATGTGTGCAGCTGCAATCTGTGAAAGCCTATAAATGGTGGCAAATTTAGCCATCACACTGCCCATATGGCTGCCACAGGAGCACCAGGGTATGAAGGTCATGAGCAAAGTCACGCTCTGCCGTGCCTTTGTTTATAAAACTCCCTGGGCTTACAATACATGACCATGCAACCGCTGAGGTGCTGCAGCCCGGGGTGTCAGGGAAATACCAGTTTCATTAAGACTCTTGAACCCTATCGTGTTACACTTCAGAAGTAGTGACCAGCTTATTTAAAACAAAGAAGCTTTGACCTTTCTCCCCTTTTGAAACCAAAAACATATGAAGCCAAAGTGACTCATTTCCGGCTTTAAACAAGCTCTAAGAAATATTTCTTTCCCTGAGTACAGTTTGTGCACTTTCTCTTCCTCCTCTCTTTGCCTTCTCTACCCCTGTCCCTGCCTTTTGCATAAATATCTCATTCCCTTCTTGTCAAGGTCAATGTATTTATTACTTATATTCACTGTGTAGTCCTTTTTTACTTCTAGCTTTCTTTCTTATCCCTTCCTTTCTTTCTTTTTATCTGTGTTGTTTATAACCATGACCCTTGATCTTCCAAGTCTTAAAACAGCTTGGCTTTCAGCAGCTAAATCTGACAAGGTCAGCATTTTTCTGTTTATTCTGAGAATACTATTTAGCCTCTGGGGTTTTTAAAAGCAATTCTATAAAACATCACTTGGAAGAAGTTTGTAGCACTCAAAGACTTCTATAAACCTAGTTCCCAGCAAAGAGTAACTTTTAATTTTGATTGCAGAACTTGGGACAATTAAGCTTGATTCCCCTCATTTCTACATGAGATTCTTACACAAATGCTTTTTTTTCAAGAATATTGTCCAAAAATTCACTCTAAACACACAACCTTCCAGTTTTAGCATAATCTTTTTCAGCAGTCAGATACAATGGAGCCAGACATACTGTGTAATCATTTTTTTTCCTAGACCAACCTTATGGTTTCACAGCTATAACACATCTATACCTATTTCTTTCTATACTGGAAATAAGTGTATGTTGTGTCACCTTTCTGTCAAAGTGGCAAACAATCCTGTAATCTTTAGGAAGCTGGAAGATGATGGAACCAGCGATACAAAAGCAAGGTGTCCTTGGGCTAATACCCAGACTCTTTGTAGGTGTTGTTAAGTTTATACTAATTTAAAACAAACCAGCTTAAACAACCTGACTGACTCATAAGATTTTCAAGATGTTGATTGCTCAAACACGTGTCCTCAAGTCCATGAAGAATTCCCGTAGGGAATTGAAGGAAATTATTGATTTTCCCTCTGCAATTTCCTTTCCTTTTTCCTTTTTCCTTCCCTCTAGCTCTCCATTCATTGAAAACCAATGGGAATGGAGCTCTGCAGTATATTCAGAAAGTGGGGATACACAGAATGGCAGAAAAATACCTGCAGCAAAACTGGAGGATTTCTGTGAAGGAGTGAAAAAAAGGTGCTGGTGGAGAGCTGGCTTTATGGGCCTTCAACAAGCTGCTTATGAGGGCACAGTAGAGGGACCTCCCAGCAGCAGCCAGGTCACCATCAACTAAAAAATATCTTCTCATAGTAGCCTGCTAGAAAAAAATATGGATGGACAGACAGGTAGAGAGACAGTGATAGAAGTTCAGAAAGTACCTTCCCAAAACCTCTGGGTATGCATAAGATGCAAATTTCAAAATCTGTGGCCTCTGGAAGAAAGAGTTTCTTGGGAAAAGCTCCTCCACCATGGGAGCACAGTGCTCACCTGTCTCTCATTTTCCCCTCTGTGCTTTCTGCAGGAAGGTGAGATTAGTAAGAGTAAGCATGGGAAGAAATGCCCTGAATTTTCCATACCTGTTTGCAGACCAAAGTTAAATATTTCTGGAAAGTTTGGTAGGATTCTATTTGGTTGGTTATGAATTAGCCATACACATAGTAAAATGTATTTCATATTTTTAGAAGCTTTTCAGGATGCTTTCTTTCTTTGGCTTTGATAATGTCAACGCTGGCTTATTCTAGAAGGGATTGCTTTCTTGGAGGTATGTATGCTTTGTTCACTTTGAAAAAGAGGCCAAGGAGGGAGAAAGAAAGATGAAACCTAGTAAAAGTTGCAGAAAAACTATTAAGAACCTGTTGTTTTCCTGAGGGAAACACGCTGAAGGACTGAATTTCAGCTTGCACAGAACTTACATGTGAGCGAGTATTTAAAATATGTTGAATGGAAAGAGGAGATTAGGGTTAGGTTTTAGATATATTCTACCAGTGACTTGCTATGAGTTCTTGATAAATCTCTACTTTTCTCTGGCTCATATTCCATGCCTGCAAAATGGCATTAGGGGGCTCACCTCCTTTACCACGGCGCTGTGGGAAACCATTAGGCATCTGTACAAGATGCTTTCAAAGGCTGTTTTGCTACCATCATCATGATTCATGGTGTAAAATAAAATAGTTACACGTTTAGCTGCCAACTAGTATGAAATCAAATCATTGCACAAGCAGAGAAATTCCTCTTGCTAACCAGGGTTAACCCAAAGCCAGCTGGGGTTAACCAGTGCAATTTCAGGATGTTTGGATAAATGGCTTAGGCTGACACGCTGCACACCAGCAAAATCTAGTGCCATCATCATGAGGCCATATGAATGTGCCTGCACAGAGCATTTTCTCTGGTGGAAAAAAACTTACAGCAATGCACAAGAAAACATTGTATGCAAGGTAGAGGACTGGATTGTAATTGCTGTAAAAGCCATGAATTTGACTTCAAGAGATACCACGTTTTCTGCCGGAAAAATTTGCATCTGGTGTGTTCCAATAACAAGTTTTTAATCAATATTTCTTCATAGTCTTTCATGAAATTAACACATTCCACTGTTTTAACATTTTATACAAAAACATGGTCTAGACATGTACATGTTCCAGTGGAATGAAATCATCAATAATCACTATCTAAAATGAATTACATTCCAAAAGCACTGGCTAATGATTTATCTTTTTTTCATGGGACCGATCTCTATCAGATTGATTAATGTAGCAGCCAATCATGTTTTAGTAAACTCCAGCATGCACATGCATCTTTAAGTGATGATAAGCTGTGACTGTCATTGTATTTGTACACCAGAAGACCAAAAAAAAAAAAAAAAAAAAAAAAAAAAAAAAAAAANCCAAAAAAAAAAAAAAAAAGAATCAACTTGCAATAGCAGTATTATGCTTCTCCAACAAAAAGCATTCAGAACAGATAACTTCTGATGTTATTCCTTACTTTCCATGTCAGATACATGGACAAATTCATGTAATGAAAGAGACATTTCCTGAGGGGGGAGGGCTAAAAAAATGTATACTTTCCTATGACAGGTTATAAACAAGCTTATTTTTCACTGGTGTGTTTACATTATTTGCTTTGATAGAATTTTTTTTTTTTTTTTTTTTTTTTTACATTTACATTATTTCCTTTGATAGTAGATGCTTTTGTTGGTAGTTGGAGTGATTGGCAGCTTCAAGCTGTTCTGTTTAATTGCCTTTCTGCTATGCAAAAATTCTGTTTAGAAGACACTATTTTACAAATAAAGCAAGTGTGTAGATGTGTATGTGTGTGTACAAGAGAGAGAACTGGGGAAGGAGAGAGAATTTCTGCAGTTGGATTTGTTACCTGTTCTGGTACATATTTATCTGCATTTCCTTTGACTGTGTGGAGGTTTGTTTCTATCTTTTTCTTAGTCTCTCTCAAAGGAGCAATATGGTGTTGGTTTGGATTAGGGCTATCTGTAGCACC
Source organism: Florisuga fusca (assembly GCA_038090715.1). Taxonomy (NCBI): domain Eukaryota; kingdom Metazoa; phylum Chordata; class Aves; order Apodiformes; family Trochilidae; genus Florisuga; species Florisuga fusca. The sequence continues at coordinate 30,131,154 of JAAWXA010000006.1, forward strand.
CTGTTCATTTCACAGGAAGCAGGGGATGTGATGGAGCCTCTGGAAAAAAAAAAAAAAAACAAAGGAGAAGAAAAGAAAAAAAGAACAGTATAGAGTACATCCAAAGTTCATAATTTGTGAGTCTTCTTGCATAAAAAGAAAACAAAAGAAACACATAGAAGGAGAAAAAATGCTGTTTCCATTGTATCACTTGTTTTTCTGTGCTTTATCTTTTGGATTAATTCTTAGAGGATATTTTTCAAATTTTATTTTGAGTCCTAATTAAATTAATTGTTTTATCTCCCTCTTATTTCAGACCAGAGGGTATGGAGCCCTTGGGGAGTTTATTTTTGTTTTGTATTCTACTGGCAAAGGCAAGTGAATTGTATTTTAATAATTTGCAAGAGTTTGGGAACAAGAGCCTACATGTGCCTACAGAACATGAGCAACTGCTGCCTGAGTCTGGAAGAGCTGCTGCAAACAAGGAACTTGAAAACCTAATCTCAGGTGACGTCTTGATGTTACAAATAAGCTAAGACATCCCTGAATGTGTTGTTAATTTAATTTTCTGCAATTACAACTGAATGTCCAAAAAGGTGTTTATTTCAGTAGTTACATAATTTCTCCTTGACTACCAGACCTGAACAGTTTTAGGGGTTTCATGAATCAATAAGCATGTGCTTTAATGGAAAAAAATATAAAAATGCTGTTACACACAAGTTCTCTGCAATGCTGTATAATGGAAAGATGGAAGTTATGTTACTCTGTGTTGTGAAATGTAAAAAAACACACTGAATACGAAAGGTCCATGACACTTAAGCAATCAAAGATTTTTGAAAATATTTCCCCATCTAGGCTAAATTGTACAGGATATTAATCATTCAGGCTAAATATACAGCAGCTCCCTTTTTAATGTCTTAATAAGAGCTGTCACAATTTTTTTCAAGTAAAGACTTTTCCTTTAATTTTGGAGTAAAACAGACAAGGAAACTCATAAGATTATAATTCACTCAACTCCATAAATAAAGCTGAGAAGTGACCAGGCATTTTCACTTAAAATCCTGTCTTGATTCAGGAAAATGCTCATGGTACTTGTGTTGGTTCTGACAATACCACAGTGGATAGAATTGCATGCTCTGTAGTTACAGAAGGCTGAGTAGTGTATTCCTACTGTACATGTTTTATCTCTTGATGAAAATACATTAATAAAGCATAGAGAGGATACATGGAATATGAAATAAGTATGCAAACAAAATGCAGAAATGGAAAAAGTAGATCAGGGTTGATTTTTTTTTTTTTCCTGAACTGTTAGTGTCTTTCTCTCACATACCTTGGTTGATAACATATTATTGATACCAAACATGGAAAAAAATAATAAAAACACAGGCTGATCAATGCAATTGTTCACATTTAAGGAATCTAATATGTGCCAGTTCAGAAATTTGCCTTGAAAAAGCGACATACTGCAATGAGTCCTCATTTTTTCAAAACATATCAATGTGTCTAAGTAATTCTGACAGATTTAGGGTATTTCCCTTCTCATCACCCCTCAACCACCTTCCAGACTCAATAGAAAAATGAGGCAATGCGAAAGCCAATGACATAACAGTACATAGATAGCATGCATAATACATTGCATTAGTGTCCTCTGCATGACATTGAAAAGCTGTAGGTGTCTATTGGATGCAGAAACAAACAACAAACATGTTTTTTCCCCTCAGTGAAACAGATGAATAAAAAACACACACTGTTCAAACAAACATTACCACCCCAGCCACTTCTTGCCATCCGTCTAGATAACTGAAAATATTTTCATCTACATGACTTCTGCAGCCTTGAACCGAAGCCTATTGAAGCCAATTAAGAATCACCATTGCCTTTAGTGAAACTGGACCTACCCCATAAAGAGATTTTGCCCTAGGGGAGTAAATGGAGGGCTTTTAAGGGGCAACCTCATGTGTCACTTCAATTTCTCAAAAAGGGAATATACTCCTCTTTGTTAACACTGTATAAGTTAGCTTCCCTTTCCAGTAGCCCTTCTGCGTATGTCAAACTCTTCCTCTTAGCTCTCACATGATCCCTTATACCAAAAATGACTGCAGATATAATGTAATATTACTTCTCATCAGAGTCCTTAGGAAGTCAGGGTTTACAGAAGTCATTCATGTAATTTTTTCTTGCCACAATTCTCATGTGGGCAGTTTATGAATGATGACAGCTAAATTAAAAGCTATCCTCTCTGAATGGGCTAAAAGACTGGCAAAACTTGGGAAACTATAAGCTAGACAGAAGTGAAAGTTATAGACCCCTTTCACATAAAAAAAAATTGTAAACTACTTCATATTGTGTCCCATTGCTCAGCTGGAATCTACTGCAAGGAGCAGGAGTGGATTAGGGAGATAAAATGCTTCTTCAGGTTTTTTCATAGGTGTACAAACATAATGTTGAGCATGGAATTTTATCATTGATTAATTTAGCCTAATAACTTTTGGCTTCTTAGTTGAGGACAATTACCTAGGCAGCAAAACTCAACATAAAAATGCATTCCACAAACAATGTTTTTAAGACACTGCCTATACACAGTCCTGAAAACGAACGTATCCCTTATAAATTAGTTTCCCATGTTTAGTATGACTGCATGAAAAAAGAACAAACCAAAAAACAAAGCAATGAAAAAACATTACAGATAAGCTTGCTATTGTCATGAGTTAGGAACATGAGCAGGCTTTGCCCTCTCACCCACACCAAGCCAGTCTTTGTTTCTTGCAATGTTCTGCAGCAGGAAATCCAGGTTCTTGGCATTCTCCTGCATTATGTGCCATTTCAAATGCTATTTCTAGCAGCAAGCATTAAGGTAGCTCTGAAATTGTTAGTGTCCAATGAATCATAGAATCTCAGAATCACAGACTTCTTTTGGGTTGGAAGGGACCTTAAAGATGGTCTAATTCTAACCTCCCTTCCATGGGCAGGGACACCACCCAGGGTGCTCCAGGCCCCATCCAACCTTCAACACTTCCAGGGATGGGGCAGCCACAGCTTCTGGGGGCAACCTGGGCCAAGGGCTCACTACAAAAACAGCAAAGAATTTCTTCCTCATATCAAATCTAAATCTCCCCTCTTCCAGTCTGAAGTAATTGCCTCTTGTCCTATCACAACACATGCTTGTAAAAAGTCTCCCTCCCCCCCCCCATGTTTCCCATAGCCCCATCAGGTGCTGGAAGGCTTCTGTAAATTCTCCCCAGAGCCTTCTCTCCTCCAGTCTGAACAATTCCAATCAGTCACCTGTTATTTAGTTTTATTGTAAACTGAGTCATTGTCCCAGTTTGGGGATTGATGCCATGAAGAATAATGAAGGTGGTAATTTTCAAAGTTCACAGTTTTCATTACCATAATTGCCTTTCAATTTTGCTGCCAGTGATGATGTCTGTTCTGAACTGGGTGGTAATGACCAGGAGCCTATAGAAATCTCAGATTCATATGATGCACCAGCTGCAGGCTCCAGGTAAGTCCCTGGGAGCATTTACAGATTCACAGATTCATCTCAATGTACCTATGCCCTCCCAAAAAGTCACACTATCAAAAATATGTTTTCAAGAACCCTTTCTGAAATCCTGGTAGGTCCCTTTCTTAAACAAAAAAAACCAAAAACAGAAACAAAAACAGAAACAAACAAACAAACAAACAAAAAAAAAACAAAAACAAAAACAAAAACAAACAACAAAAAAACCACCAAAAACCAACCAAACAAAAAAAATTTAAAAAAAAAAAATAAATAAAAAAAAAAAAAACACCACCAAAAACACCAAAAATACCAACCCTGAAAATCTTTCCCTAAAAGATTCACTTTTCCTCCTGGAGCACCTTTCACTCCATTAGAGGTATTTTATTCCCAGCCAGGAGACCTGCAGAAAGAAGAGCTGTGCTGGGACATCCCTGTCTCACTTTGAGCCTTGTAGATGGTGGCACTGTGGATGTTGCCTCCTTGCACACCACACAGCTCTTAAATTTTGGCAAAACCATGTAGGAAGGACAATACTCCTTTTTTTTCCACAAAGTGTACAAGTTTTCCAAAAGATCGTCTCCTAGGTAGTATATTTTTTGTTGCTTTGTTTTTCTTGAAAAAATGCCTATCACTGTATTTTTACAACACTTTAGGAAAACCTATTTTAGTTGCATCATTCATTTTTGGGAAGATACTGTAGCTGGTGGAATGCAGCAGTTACATTTATTTTAAAAAAACAATTAAATATAATTATGACTCACTTTTAAAGAATAAACCTATTGGGTGTCAAAAACCATTCTAGGTATACTGTGCTCCAGTTTGAGTCAAAATACCGTTTTTTCCTCTTCAATGAATATTTGAGGAAATAAAATGACACACCTGTTAAATTAACAGATTTAATGTGCACCAAAGCTGTTCATTTGTACAGTAAATAAGTTAAAAAATTGATTCTCATATAACCCACTATTCAACCTGACTGACTGCTGAACCTCCCTAATCAAATACATCTACATGATATTGTAAGCTACATTACAGTACATTATTAGCTTGTAAAATGAAATTGCTGCAACGTTATGTACTGTATATTTGAAGCAGTAACAAATTTACCAGTGATAGATGTGCTAATGGATACGTTGTATTGCAATAAATATAAATTCAGAATAGCAATTGGAAAACATTAACATTTTTATATATGAGTTTAGGCATTTATGAAGCTGATCCAGCTAGCAGTAAAAACTGAAGAGGTGTTCTTGCTCACTGCCATTTCTCTTTTGGACTGTTGCAAGTAAAAGATAAGTGGTCTTCCTCTGCAGCTGGGCTTTTACACCCAACATAAGAGCCTTGTGACTGACAGGGTTTTGGTAAACAGCTCTCATTGTGGTCTCAGAGAAAAAGTGCCCTACATACCTGATCTGCAGGTCAAACCCAGGCACCACTTACCACTCATTTTCCTTGCTATCAGCTTCTCTTCTTCTGCCCAACACCCCCCACCCCCAGCCAACCTCTCCCATTTTACTCTTGAGCCCTTAATGCCACCATTAACCCAATAACTGCTACTTTAAAAGAAACAAAGCCGTTTCAGAAGAGTCAAAAAATTTAAAAAGTGGGGGGGAAAAAAGAAGCAGATGGAAGCATCCAACAAAAAATCATGGGAGGAGGGCTGGGAATGCCATACCTCTCTCCTGCTGTCCAGGCAACTTTGGTAGAAATTTCTAAGAGAATAGGTCCCTGAGATCCTGAAGCTGGTAAAGGATTTAGGTGTTAGGTGTCAGACATTCTGTAGGCAACTTCCCTGCCAAGGCAAACCACCAGGAAAAAGTGTATGCCCCCTGAGATACAGGAGAACATCAGCAGCCAGATTTCAGGTATCTCCGGAGGAAAGATGGGGGTGAGGGCAGGTGGCACAGGAGGAGGAGGAGGACCAAGACAGGAGACAAGGGTTTGACAATGGATAAAGGACTGCAGGATGGGGAGGAGGCTGTAAATTGTGGTGTGGAGACATGAAGTGGGTTAAGAACCATCAACATCTTCACATGTCCAGACCTTGACTTGCAGACTGGTTGCTCTCATGTCATTTTGCAGATGTGTGTGTGTCTTATTGCACAGCCATGCCTTCCCCAGTGATGTTTACAGCCAATAGTTTCTCCTTTTGCTTCCAACTTAGCAAAATGAGGGGTGTGCTTAAGACTCAGATGCCACCAATGCATTTGTGACATCAGCAGAACTGTGTCCGAATGTGGATGCAATTATAGAGTTACTGGAACTGGCAGAAATACAATAAAGAGTTTGGGTATTATAATTCAGCTTAACACGAAGTGCTATTAGTTTGCTTGTCACTGAATATCCTTTTAATTAAGGAGTCTTGATACCAAAACATGCTTACATGTTGGGAGAGACCAAAGGTAGATGCCACCATTATTCTAACCTTGTAATGATGATTATAGCAGACAGTCACCTACCTTGCTGGGAAAAAAAAAGCAGAGAGGCAGGTGGATTAAGCAAAATCTGTAATCTTACCCATTACAAGAACTTTAATATGCTATTTCAGAGCAAATAGACATGGTCCTTCCAGTATGGCAGTGGAAGGAGCATAGAGGGATCTGTAAAGAAAGTTCGACCTTGAATTTGTTCTAGACAACTTATTTCATCATGTGAATTACTTAACTTCAGTGGAGTGGTATGAGGTGAATATCCATTTATTCATAGGCAATATAGCTTATTCCACAGTCCAAAAAGTCAGTAAAAATCCCTATTGGCTAAACTTTTTTCCAAAAAGTGCTGCTAAAAAAGATTCTTGTGCAAGGAAGAGACGAACAATTTAGAGAAGTCAAAAAGTATCTGACACTTTTTTTTTTTATGAGCAGCTTATAAATCTGCTTTTTTTTTTCTATTTTTAAGACCTATTACTGTACCATATGTGAGCCTTACAAGTGCTTGTGAATGAATCCTAGCACACTGGCAGAGCAGGGGAATATCATGACTCTGAGACATGAGACACATGTGGGTCAACATGAGGGGAGACGCGAGTGGGCTCCAAGGTCTGGTAGCACATGGCCAGGTGTCAGATCACACAACAGGATTCAGGAGTGCACCCTCCTCCTCCTCCTCCTCCTCCCACACATTCAAATTTCCATAGGAAGCTTGGATGAGCAGAGCAGAAGGGAGCTGTGGTGTGCTGACTGGGGCTGGAAAAAAACAGACCAAGACACAGAAGGCAACCACCTGGCAACCCAGGCACAGCCACAGCTTTTGAGCCATTGGCCTCAGGTGATCCTCTGTGTCACAAATTTGGGAGCTCATTAGTATAATCACAAAAGAAACCAAGCAAACAAAACAAACAAACAAACAAAAAACGCTGGATATTTTGTTGCATTTGCAGGGGTAGGCTAGTTATGCTCAGACTTTCAAAATTATATTTTTTTTAATCTTCCCACTGACAACCCTTCCAAAGACAGTGGTTCAGGGCTTAACATTGCTCTGATCTGGTTTCACATTGATTAAAATATATATGCTGTATCCTTCTGTTCTTCCTGTTTCCCTCTGCCAAGGGAAAGAAGGATAACTCCCTCTCTTAGGAGCAGAGTCTTGCTCCTCAGCTTCCAGTGCTGAAAACTATTGAAGTGTCTGAGCTTTTATCTTTTGTCCTAATGCTAAGACACCTGTTTTGGCATATCATCAGGCCCCACTGGCAAACTCCCAAAAATGATACCTCTTTAGTAGTCTCCTGATAGATGGTTTCCTGGCAAGAACTGTAAGCTGCAGGTGCCTTTTATTTTTCAACACTTTCTTCTTAGAGTAATTTTTATTCTTTTGCAATTGTCTGTTTCTTTATTCTTAGATGCAGTGATTGGAACCTCTTGTAGCTTCCTATGCTTCATTTTCCTCCTGTGTTCTGACATCAGCCAAAGTTACAAGACGACTTGCACAGATTATTTGTTTTTAAAAAAAAACCAAAAACAAACCCTCTGCTAACAATGCAGATCTTCATAGACACTAGAAAAAGCAAGTCTTTTGCAGGAAAAGAATATCCTGTCACCAGGTCCAGCTATGGGAGAAAAAAAATCAGTCTGATTTTTTAACCATTTTTTCTCTTAAAGTATTTTGAAAAGAGCTATCAGAAGACTGGGACTTAAAATTGTCTTGAAATACTACACTGACCAGCCAAATATACATTATTTGTAGCAAGTGTCCTCAAAATATTCTGACAAAGTTTCATTTGAAAAACTTCCAAAGATTACCAGCTTGGTTTTTTTTTTCCTCTTAAGATCTACCATCAAATTTAGAAGAGCAGAGGTTTTTTCTCTTCTAAAACACCCAGCACTGACCATATTGGAAATAAAAGTTGTTATACAGCTTTTTCAAAACTAATATTCTATAGACTCATTCTGTCCACATAAACAATGAGGTACAGAAGCACACAGAAATATATATGGTTCAATTTCAATCCATTTTGCATTAAATTTTAGACAAAAGTTCAATTTACTTCACTTTTTAAATTAATTTTTTTTCTCACAATTAGTACATTTCACAGTCTTCTCTCTGGAATACATTATTTTTTCAAGACATCTCTTTGATGGCTGTGAAAAATTAATTCTTCAAACTGTTTAGTAGTAGACAAATAGTCTGTGGCTTCTTACATCATCCAACTCATTTTCACCAGTGGATTTGAACTCACAGGCCAGATTCATCAGTGTGATAATGAGACATTTTCTGTATTTCAATTTTTAACTATTTTCATATCCATATTCGTTAAACTTTAGAAGATGATAAATAATGGATGGTTCTACTGATGTCTGTTAAATAAATTCCATAGAAAGAGAAAACAAGGACCTCATAGATGTTCAATTGCCCTGCTGTTTACATTTATAATGGATTTCCTTAAATGGGTAAATTAGATCATTATTACCAAATGTATTCATTATTTATTAGTGTTTTCATCTTAAAGAATAGAAATATTAAAGTTTTGTTGAGAAATGGATTTTTGTGATCAAACCAGTTCTGTCTCTCTGCAGGTAAAATGCAAATAGAATACATTAAATCTGTTCTGAGTTGAACCTTGCAGGTTCTAATGTTACCAGAAAATTTGATGGCATGTTTTATGTACTGTTTCACAGTATTCACATGGTTCTGTGTAGTAAGGGAAACTCTGTAGTCCTACCTCTTCCTACTTCTTGGACTTACACGTAAATTATTTAATTCTTAAGTTCTTTGGCTAGTTTGTTTGTCTCTGCATTCTGGTATTGCCTACCACATCCATAGCCACAGGATGCTGCTACACGTGGAAAATCAAAGACTAAGCAGACATAGCAGTAGGCAAGGACTGGACTACTCATTTCAGATTGCCTGAATACTGCAGATTGCCTTATACTCAACCTTTTTCCCCCTATAGGTTAATTTGGTTGGTCCAAGCTTAAACCACCAAGGCCTCTGCAGCACATCACTCTCAGCAGGACAAGTATGCTTAACGAATAAGTGACTGCAATGACCACTGGATTGAGTTGCAATAACTTTGGATGGTGGAAAGTTTTTATTCCCTGCCTTTTCAGAAGCTGTTTCATTTCTGCCTGCATTGCCAAGAGCATATATGTACCCAGTGCATCTCAGTGCTCGTGTAAGAGTAAAAGCAATGCACAGCAGTAGTCATGACACTGCAGGGGAAGCCCTGAAAAGCAAAAGACTGAGGTTTCTACAAGAAGAAACCTGTGCAGCCTGAGGGTCAAGTGCCTCTGCCCATCCCTAGGCACCTGTGTGATGAAGATGCTGTTGACAGTGCCATATATCACAGCAATCATAAGAAGGTCAGGTCCTGTATGTATGCTGCTCCAGGAGCAAGCCTTCTGTAGGTGAGCTACTTGTTAACACAAGCTCAAAGCCAAAGGATGTGGACTGTAAATCCTGTGTTCTGAGATAGCTCTGACATCTTGAATTTGACACAGGACCACTACTACATCTGGTTTTAGCTCTGTCCCGGATCATCTGAGCCTCTCCTCCTTTTCTTTTCTTCTTCAAAAGATCTTTGCAGACCATTGTAATGAAAAAAGAGTTGAAGATATTTGAGTAAAAAATGAGTCTGAAAGTTGATGTTAATCTGTAAAGCAAGTTAACAAATAAATCAGTTACAAATCTTGGATGGGATCAAATTAATTTAGTTCAAGTATTGCCAGGACTGTTCAACAGACTAAGAAAACAGAGGGAATCCTATTACATTAGGCTTAAGAAAGATGCTCAGACCTTTGTATTCACTCTACTTCAAAAATCTTCCTTTAATGAAAGATGCCAAAACAAGTCTCAGAAAAATTGCTGATTCAGGTGATAAACATGTCACTGGAACATCTCCAGCTACTGGAGTAAAGCCTCCTTGACATATTTACATTTGTATCAAACTGCTCAAGCTCCACAAGTATGTGAAAGCAGTATTTTGCCATGCCAAGGGTCAAGCAAACACAGAGCAAGGTGGTGAAGTAATGCCTACTTGGGTTTCAGGAGGCACCACATCTTCAGGTAGCATTTACTCAGCCATGTCCATTATTCTGTTTGAGAAATATATTAAAAAACTTACACTTTGATATATCACAAGTGCCTTAGAAGAGAAGATCACCCAGATTTTGATGTCCCTGGAGCATCACAAGAGGATGGTGGAATATTCTGTGGCTGAGCAGTGTGCAGTTAGGGCCTATTATAATAGTCTGCCCAATACTTTACCAATATTTGAATAGGTAAGATCCAGTGTGGATGTCAGAAAACACACATTAGAAAAGATGAAATTGCTTTTCAGCCCACTAGCTTTGACTTGTGGTCCACATTAAAGGATGTAGATATTCTGCCCTCAACTTAAGGCAGAATAAGTAACACATAACATGGATTTTGATCACAGTCCAGCACAGATGTACTCACAAATGTAAAATCCTGATCTGGAGTATTTGAATACTTCAATTATTTCATCAGTGGACTCACTGTATCTTTTGAAACTAATCATAATTCTATTTTCCCTCTGAAACATATCAACTCCTCTAAGCACATGTGCAACAAATGACTTATTTCTTGAGGCACTCCTTCACCTTCTTCCATTTCCTGGGGAGATCTTCCTTGAAACAAGTGCTCTGTCAAGACATCCCATTTACAGAAGACTGATGACACTTGTGAGATATTATTGGCATACAGCACTACAGTGCCTGCAAAGAATTCCAGCCTGGTTCAGCTACTCAAGAGTTCCAGTGTCTGTGAGTCTGCTCTGTTGCAAGTCACACACATCTGCCCTCTTCAAAAAATATGTTGAACAGATGGAAAAGGAAAACAAACAAGCAAACAAACAAAAAAAATAATTAATTGCCCTAAGGAGCTTATAGTGTCTTGCCCAGGGGGAGGTCAGTCAGTCTGGATACACAGAGCCAAGCCAGACCAAGGCAACATATATCTCTCCAAGATTATACACTGTTAACTCACCACATAGGCTGCTCCAGAGAAGCCATATGTTCCCATGCTCTCCCATGAGCAGTGAGAAGACAGTGCAGAACATCACACACGATTTCAGTGGTAAGCTGACATCAGCTGCCTATCACACTCTTGACCTAGCTGCTCCCCAGCCTTTGGAGCAACAACACCAGCTCTGGAGTATTTTGTTGTGAGCTCAGCTGTGAGAAATCATTTTGGTAAGAGTTCACCCGAGCCTGGGTTCTGAAGTGCCACATTTCATTTTCTTTGCAAGCAATTTAATTTGGCTTTTCAGAAAGATGAGATGAGCATCGAGCGCACACTTGCTCCCTCCAGAAAGCAGCAGAACATCACTTTTGGATCACTTGCTACTGAGACACTTAAGAGTATGCATTTCATTTTGCTGGTCTGGCTCATGAACGGCAAAGCAAACACAGAATGATGCAGGAAATTACCATCTAGATAAATAATTAAAAGAAACCATTAGAAATGGATGCTCGGAGTCAGGTATACTATTTTTTGAGTCAGCAATATTATTTTGTGTAATCATGTTTATTTACAAAACATGCCTGGATATCTCCTTTCCACACTTGTAATGAGCATCAAAGGGCATTTTCCCATCCCAGAGCTCCCACCTACAACAGTGCAGCCAGCTCTGTGCCCAGCAAGACACATATTTTAACTTTCTCTTAGGTTTCTGCTCTTAACCAGCTTTCCAGGCCACCTAACAGCCTTTTTGCTTTGGCAGCTTTTGGGGTTGCTCAAGCAGTGTCCTCAGCTCTGATTTTCAGTCCCTTTCCTTACTTCTGTCCTACTCAGCACCTTCACCTGCCTTTTGCTGCTTTGTTTAGTGTATGCAGAGACCTCATTTCCCTGGAGTTTGAGAAAGCGTTAGGGGGATCCATGGACTTAACATAAAAAAAACCCAAAAAACCAAAAAAACAACCTTATTTGGAGATGATACAAAACACCATTAACACCATCACTAAGAAAGACAGTGCTGCTATACATCATGGCTTTCAGCACATTTCTGGCCCATCATGGAACAGAAAATGTTTATGAAATTTGCTGCTGGTGAAGAACTGTTTTTAAGGCATATATTACATTAAGATGTCAGTCTAAGGTGGAGGACTGTAAAGTCTGCTTTCCCACATAACCAAAGATCACAGACATTTGTGTTTCATACTTCCTTTCATAATAAAGTGCAGGGCGTCAGGTCACCATACCAGTCTGAGAATCTACAGTGCCCATTTAGAAATAAAACCACTTCCACTACAAGGCTTATGCCATGTGTTGCCTCTTTTTAATTCATAAATCCAGTCATACCATCAACAGTATTCAGTCTGTCAAATGTCTGTGCCTGGAAAACAAAGGGCTGGCTCTCTTCTGCTATTGAAGCACTCCCAAGGCCAAAAATTTTGGTGCAGAAGGCATTTGGCAAAGCCTCCTCATGGTCTTACAAACTGCATTTCAGTTCAGTTCCTTTCCTTCTAGCATAAGAGGTCCCTTGCACTAGGCTGGGTTTTTGCCATCAATTCCTGTGAGGTGAATGGAGCTAAAGATGTTGGTCAAAGTGTGCTGTGGGATGATAACCACAGATATGAGCACTGATGTCATTTCTGCATAAGTAACCCCTCTGTGTACTGTTCCCTTTTGTCTGAGAAAGCTATCAAATATGTGAGCATTGATTATGGAGTTGGAATGAATCAATGGAATTTTCCATAATATTAGAGTATATTAAAAACGCATCGACAAATCCTGGATTCTTTAACCAGATTTATGCAACTCATTTTAGGCTGAACTCTTACTGAACTCTCTTCTAGTTTTGCTGGAGTAAGGATGGGGCAAGAATGTGAGAGCCTGTCTAGGTACACATTTAAGAGTTTTAAATGTCAATGATTTTGCCCCTAGAATTTAATGTAAAAATGAGACAGATTGACCTATTTTCTATTAGTAAAATCTGCAAGAAGCTGAATGTTTGATTTGATTATTTTGGTTTTATGTTAGGGACTAGATAAATAAATGGAGACTATAGGTAAAACAAAGACATAGATACACAGTTCCCATTACTGATACTTGGAATCAGAATCCCAGTCACTCATTGACAGGAAAGCAAAAGCTCTGCCTTCCTCTACCATCAAATGTAGCATATACTCTCAGTATTTACCACAGAAATACATGGCTTTTAATAAGTGAAAGAGGAGTTAAAACAATATGAGAACTTTGGGGAAAAAAAAAAAAAGAAAAAAGAAAAGAAAAAAAACCTGAAAACCAACAGAAAAAAAAAGGACTCTGACAGTTGAACTGAGTCAACTACATAGATTAGATAGGGAGAGGAAATTAGAACTAGCACAAAATGCTAACAAGCACAGAACAAATAAATGGATAACAGGAAGGGAACTGAACCAATATAAACAGCTGCAAAGTGTATTGTTGGCAGTATTTCAGGCCTAACAGTTTGAAGAGGACAGAAGCATTTCATTGTTGAGCAGTATTTTTTAAAAGATGTTTTACCTCAACATAATTATATTTGAAAAATATTTTCAAAATCACAAGTTTCCTGTAACCATGTGGCTGCTGAATTAGCTTGGCCTTTCTTTAAGTCTTCCCTTTCTTTCCCTTACGCTGTGAAAGGAAAAAGTAGTTCTATTTGTCTTGTCCTCAAGTATCAGACTGTGAGGAGACATTTATGGTACTGATGAGAGATGTCAAGCTTTCCCCTGACTCTTGGACAACACTTCTTTTCTCTGACTCTTGGACACTTCCTTCCTCAGCTCATGGTGTCTCCACTTTCTGTGGCTTCCTCATTTTGCCCAGTCCCAAAGACCTCTGAGTTTACCATGGAGGGCAGCTCCATCAATTAGATATCACAGCAGGAAGATTTATTTGCATTTTTTTTAAGTCTTCTTCTATTGTGGGTGAGAATTGTTTGTTTCACAGGCAACATTCTGATAATATTCTATGAATATGCTGTGCAAGAGTTTGGCTGAAGCAAACACAGCTAATGCTTCTACAGACTTAGTGGTAGACCTGATGCACGCTTGCAACATGTTAGTGGAGGAGCAGTCTTCTAGGCATTAAATTCACAAATCAATTTTTTTTTCAGATACCTAATCTATAGCTAGTTATATAAACAATCTGTGTGCTTAACAAATTTGTTCAAAGCTTTTTCATTTGTTCCTTTTCCATTTTTTTTCCCCTGAAAAAATCTCACAGGGTGAGTGATTTCTGGTAAGACAGATGCTTCAGGCTGGTTATTCAAACTGGTAATAATTTCTGGATTATAACCTTATCGTAATACATATATTAACTTTATATATCAATAATCTTCTTTAAATACTTTTTATTTCAACTACTGAGTTTTTTTCTTTGCTATTTACCTTCCTGTTAGTACCCCTCCCTCTAATTTTCAAGGTGAGCTTCTCTCAGGTTTGATTTTGCAGGTTTGATTTTCTCCGAGATCAGAATGTGGTCTATAACTTATTATTGCACATATTTGCATCCAGTGTGATATATTTCTTCCTGAATTCTGGTTGTTTTTGATCCAGACAAGACTGTATATGATATCTTTAAAGATCCTAGCATTATAGAAGCCAGCAGTGGGGTGTTTCCAAAAAAAAAATCAGGCAACTATATGTTTTTAAGGGCCTCTGGATTCTGTTCACTTCTTTAGGTACCAACATAGTTTAAAAAATCTGGACACGATCCTATCTCCACAAACTTTAATAATAGTAAGTGTAGTTGAGAATGGTAAGTGTGCAGCATTAGAACACTTTCACAAAGAACCCACATGTGATACTTGAAAAATAAGAAATTGCTTTGCTTTAATTTGTCTTGCAGGCCAAAGGACAAGTAAGGAAACTTCCTCCATAGCTTTCTAATGATTAAGTTCATTTTTTTTTCATACTCAGTAGGGAGTTCTCCTTTAGATTTTCTTTGCTTAAGGGTTTATGCTGAGGAACAAAATTATTTCAGTTAGGGCTCTTGGTTTCTAAAGCAAAATAAACAAACAGTTTAGCATTTTGGGAAATGTAATAGAACTGACTTTCTATTTCCTGTTGATTATCCAGGACTGATCACGGATGATGTTGTAAAGCACTAAACAGTCACCTCAACTTACAAGAATAATAAGAGTCAAGCAACCTGACACAAATGTTAGGAAGTCTCAGATGCTTTGATATCTGAAGATGACGAGACTCCCTCTGCAATTCCATATTGTAATGAAATGAACATAGGGATGAGAATCCAGAATAACTGAATTCTAGTTCAGTTTCTACTCCCCATATGTTTGAAATGTACCTCATGCTTATGCAGCACAACATTTACATACTTAATTTTTAAAAACCACAGCACTCTAGCAAATCTTTATCCCTGTGTGTTGCTCATATGTATATGTAAAACTTGTTTCTCCTTTAACAAAGATAATTTGAATCACAGCACTTGACATGACAGTGAAAGATATTCTGTGTACACAGGCCCAGGCAGTGCTGTTAGAAAATAATCACGTTGTGGAGCAGTGCTGGTGTTTTATTTCCATCTGATTGTTATGCTACAAGGGTGATACTGGAAAAACAAGTGAATACATGATTGTGGGAACGAAATGTTTTTAGAGACTGCTTACTCCTACAGCCTGTGTGTTCCTTGGTATTTCATGTCCGTGGTAGCCAGAATTAGTTCATGACAGTCCAGCCACTACTTTGGGAAAAGATAACTTTATATTTAGCAGGGAATTATCATTCTCTGACCACCAGCAGTGAAAAGGGAACATTTGAGAACTCCCATTTAAAGGAAACATTTATCCCCTTCTGAGCAATTAATAATAAACACACAGGCCAAACCTTAGGATTGAAAAGTTTGTTTATTTTATGAAGGTTGACAGAGGACGAAGGTCTGACAGTAAGATATTGACTCCTTGGTTCAGCCAGAGACCTTCTGCGAAGCTCTAGACTGGGTTGTTTCTGGATAAAAAGGAGACCTAGAGGGCATTACCAGGTCCAAAAAATGCTTCTGGTTTGTGTGCCTGGTGATGGCACAGGACTGATGGCCACAAAGGCAGCCAGAAAGGGTTCGAACAGCGGCAGTGTCTTCAAAGAGGTGCTGTCCTCCAGATGGTTCATTTGATGCACTCAGTCACAAAATCTGGTACAAAAGGAATATTTTTTTGCGGGGGGAGGGGGGGAAAAACCTCTTTGGTAACTCTGGCCTTTGTTTCAGCCTGTAACTAACTCCAGTTACAGGAAGTATACAGTGAAAGATCAAAGTAAGAGACACTAAGTGCGCCTGTTGAAATGAAGTGTTACAGGCATATGTTCCTCATCTCACATCTCTGTCGACTGGGTGCTGTAACAGCTGGGATATAAGAAAAACGTTTCAGGCAGATTCAGCAGAAGAGATTGTACTTCATTTGGCCAGCTCAGAGCTTGCATCTCACTGAAGGACTGCCGTGGCTCTGTGGAGGGATGTTTTTCTGCAGCGCATGAGCTACAAGGATTTTATGCCTGCTAGTTTCTTTCCTATTGACCAATGCAAATCTCTTGGGGTGGCAAGTAGCCAGCATGACCTAGAAGTCACCAGCCTTAGGATGTGTAGCCTGCTCTTGGCATCAAAATCCAAGGGAACAGCTGGGGACAAGTCCTACATTGCCCGCTGGTATCCCAAAATGAGAATAAGGTTTTTCTGAGCCCACTTTTCACTGTGATCATCTTTTCACTGTGATTGCCTCCCTGCTCCTCTGCTTTTGCTCAGGAGCTGGTGCTGGGCTGAGCACACAACATGCGTGATGCACCCCAGAGCATGCAGTCAGCACTGCTGCTGGTGAAGTCACAGCAAATTAGGGTGATCTGTGCAATGGCTGAATTTGCCAATTAATTCCCTTTGCCATCAAGAGCAGCACGGTCAAGCAGATAAGCCTGGGAGCTGGGGAAAGGGAGTCTCTTGCTAATTCAGCTGCTGAACCCTGCGTGCCCTAAGGCGAAGGGAGATTCTCCTTCTGCCCTTCCCACTCCTGGTCTGCTCCATGTGCATCTTGCACATGGGTCATCACCAGTGTCTGAGCTGGTATTGCCAGTTTTTAGGAGCTGAATTAAATTATTACATCTTTCTCCTGAGGGAACTTTTTAGCTGCATAAACATCTGTTTTGCAAGGACACGCTATGCTGGATGTTAAAAGATATTCCTACCACACCTGGTGTAAATCTGCTTGAAAAGCCATCAGTTATCACACTGCCCCAATGGATCTAATAGTTATTATTGTTCCTGTTGTTCCTCTTCCTAATAATCTCTAGTGTCTAGTAATATTTGGGTTTTAAAAATCAGGTATTCACATGTATCTGTCTGCATCTCCATGCTATAATATCTATATGTTTGCATTAGTATTTCGGCCTGGACTTTACTATCTTGGAAATGCACTAGAGTGGCAGGGAGGATTTTAAAGTGCAAATGCATGTACTTGAGGTGGTTAATTTCTGTAAAGGATGAAATCCTTAGTGTTAGAAGCCATACTACTGATTGGGGCTTTAATATAAACTTACAGGTGAACATAAAGAAGGTTAGATAAGACAGAAATTGTAGAAGCAAATACAGTCCAGGTATTTAGAAGATCAGAGAGTAGCTCATGCTGAGTTGTAATATCTTTCTGACTTTTTGAGGATACTCCAGACTATTATATGACAGCTTAACTTCTCACCAAGTAATATTAATCACTTCTCAATCAAGGTATATTGGTTTCCAGCTTAAGACTGAAGAGAACTATGTAACAATATATTTTTTTTTTAAAATGGTTGAATAATTCTCTGGCAGGGGTGGGAAGAGTGAAACTTAATTTATCTAAAAGAATTAATATGTTTGCTACAAGCAAGGAGTACTTTTTACCCTCAAATCCAACCCTGCCTGGCTTCCTGAAATTAAAATCTAATCACAGAGGCTGAGCACACTAAGCACTTTCATTGCAGGCAGAGTGCTTTGTAACATGTAAATTTGGGGTGAGTTTTATTTAAATGCAGTCCTAATCACAGTTTAAAAACAATTCTGTTACCATAGCTAATTGCTTCATGTGACTAGCACTGTTAGTTCTTCTTTATGCCTCCTGGTTCAGCCTTGCACTGTACGGTAAGAGATTTGGCAGTACTGTACCCTCAGTGTTGCCAAGAAATCAGCAACATTTACTTCTTTTTTTTTTTTTTTTTTTTTTTAAAAGGAATTTGATCATTTTTCATGTTGCCTAAAAGAGATACTGGCCACAGGAGTTGCATGAAAACCTTTCCTACCTACAAAACTGAATAACTCTGTGATTCTGAACTTAGAGAAGGGATGATGGCTTCATTTCTACAGGGCTATGAAATAGGTTTTATATGTTAGCTTAGCTTACAGACAATTGCAATATAAACCTACAAGGTGCTTAGCCTTGGCCCCCAACTTGTGTTGTGGCTGCACAACACGGGATTTTTTTTTGGCTTGCATGCAGATGCAAAAAGAGAGGTTGCAGTCACCAGGCTATCAAGACACTGTCTAAGTTTCTCCATATAGACATACCAATTATTTCAACCTTTGAGGGAGCTCTGCTTCTTAAAATCAATGCTATTTTACATTCCTCGATGTGATTTATTTTTGAGTCATTTAAGCATAAGCTGACAGCTTTTGCCAAAGTGTAATGGATGCTTAAAAAAAAAAAAAAAAAAAAAAAAAAAAAAAAAAAAAAAAAAAAAAAAAAATTAATACATTGTAAGAGTAGTATTTCTGCAGCCTGCTTTTGATTTTTAAAAATCAATTAATAAAGGGATATATTTTCTACACAAATACTAAAGATTCTAGGTTTCATTAACTGTGAATTCTTTGTTACCATTTTTTATTATTATCCTAAGAAGTGTCAAGCAGTCTCCAAAGAGTAATAGCTGAAAATTCACTTAGTTTTATAACGATGCAGTGTGTTGATTTTATCACAAGAGCAAAGTGTTAACCAAAGTGACATGCATCAGAAATACAGACAGAGTGATTTTCCCTCATGGTAAGGACAAGGTGTATTTCAAGTCACCTGTGTCCTAAAAGGATGTTTATAGGTGTAGACAATACACACTGTTAAATTAATCCCTGTTCACAAACTGCTAGGTGAAAGGGCAGAGTCTGTTTATTCTGTTTTGTGTCTCATGACAACTTGAAGCTTTCTGTTAATGGTATCTATCAGTGATGAGGGCAGGAGGGAAAGTCATGAAAAGCTCTTGGCAGAGTCTGAGCAAAGCAGTCTAGCTGAGAGCCTGAAAAGTTATAATCCAGGTGCATGACTTTTAGACTTTGGAGCAGCTGAGAAGATTGCCCTTGGGGAAAAAAAAATAAAAAAATAAAAAAAATTGTAAATTTTAAAATGAGCCAAAGCATGCTGGCACAGCAGTTTGGGAGCTTGTTCAAGACCACACAGATATATATGCTGTGGTGATGTTCAATAAAGCTATTAGCTATGTACCTTGATATCAGTTCTCAACACTTTGATTCAAGGAGAAGCTGGTAATGAGGGACAGAGAGCAACTTTCCAGGCTGATTAGTTTGCTTTCTTTGACTTTATGGGAAAGACCTATTGAATTTTCTGTTCCAGGACATTGCTTCTTGACAAAGGTAACAGTAAAACATCAGTAAACATCCTAAATGATAGTGGCAAGCATAATCCTGAAGGCAATTTGTAGGCAAAACGTAATGAAGTAAAGTACCAACAACCTGAAAACAAATGTCTTAGCCCCCATTCTAGCAGATACCAGCCTTTATCTTTTGTGCTGTCTCTAGATCCCTCCCCTTTCCCCCAAAAAGTAATCTCCTTCCACTCAGTCAGATTTAGAGATTTTAACACCATATTGAAAAGCTAAAACTGTGGTCAATAAAGGGTTTGATATAGTACTTTCAGAAAATGAGCTACTTTAAATGCACATATATATTCTGATTAGTTTGCCAGCCCTCTCTTTCCTCAAAATATCACTAATGAATCAGGACACTATTTCTCTGGGTGTGTATTTTGTGAATTTGTGACCATCTGAAACAACATTGGGTTTAGAACTTCTTGAGCTTGACTTCAGGAAGCAATTACTTAGATATTTTAAGCCAGAAAAACCCAAACCCAAAACCAAACCAACAAAACAAAACAAAACAAAAAACAACAACAACAAAAAAAAGCCAACACAAAACACCACTCTGAATTAATGAAATAATGTTTGGTTTTTTTAATTTTCTGTTTTTCATCAAAAAGCAATCCCACCCACAACCCTATGGACATCAACAGTTCTGACAGCAGACAACCTATGCAGGAGAAAAAACAGCCACTGGGAAGATGTTGCAGAAAACCCATCATCTCCAGTGACCCATGGTAGGTTTGGGTATCATCCATGGGAAGCCAGGGACCAACAGAGAGATCCAAGGCCATAGGGGGATGCCAGCTTGCCCCCTGATTGCCATGTGGAAATTGTTCTGTTTATCTTGATCTGACATGCACTCTGAATACTAATGGTGGTCATTTAAGTAGAAACAACATTACTGGGACTACTTCAGCACAAATTATAAAGGAAAGTGGGGACAAGCATCCGTCATCCCAGTTTGCTAGACCAAAGGCTGAGATAGTCAACCTCTTCCCATGAACTAGGTTTGAAGGTACCCTCAGTTCTTGCCTATGGGTGGGAAAAGGCATATACAGCTCATTCCTAACAGCTCCCTGTGCTTTATGGACACTGGAAACCAGATCAGGCTTAGCATGTCCTCCTTGGTCATAAGGCCAGCAAGTCCACTTTGTGCAATCATTTGAGCCTATAGGCACAGCCATAATACGTTGTGTTTAATTCTAGGATTTAAAAGCAAAGATTAAACCAGATTTTTTTTCATTATTTTTATAGTTATTATATTAATTATTTACTAATTATTCTAAGAATAATTTAAGAAGTAAAAATTACTTTTCATAGGTTGCAGCTGGTGAACATAATAAAGGGGAAAGCAGAGTTGTAGGAATATTTTTATGGTGTAAATTAAATCTTGTGTGCCACATAGAAAGTGAGAGCTTAACTACATTTGAAGATAGTGTATGTTGCAGGATATATGACATATGGCTGATATGTCAGCTAACTCATCTGAGATGAGCGGTCTCCTTTGATGCAAGCTTAGAAGTGTATCTCCTCAGACATTTCTAAACTGCAAAAAGTATAAAAGTAGTTTTGTGAGAAACCCACCCTGTGAGAAATCATTAGATCATTAGGGATCTCACTCGAGTGTGTGAGGCCCTGGTGCCCTCCTATGTTTTAAAATTACCAGCGACTGTTGCAATCAAACATTCCTAGATCTATGTGGCATCTAGGGAGTTAGAAACTGATGCCATGGGATTATTTAAATCAGTCCAATTCCAACCTTTAAACAACATTTGACTGGACTGATATTCACTAACATTACATATCACTCATTGGCCATGGTGGTCTTCAGTAGCTAAGGACAAGGTAGCCAGCCACAGCAGCTCTCTGATAGAGGAAGCCAGAACAACACAAGATGCTTGCTTTATTCCCCACTCTTCCACACTTATTGATGGGATGCATTTTTTTTATGTTCATCTTCCCCCTACTCCCCCGAAAGAAAAGGCAGTTCAACTCATTTGCCCTTGACACTTTATTTTCAGGATGAGGACTTTTTCCAGCTTCATTTACCCTGCAGGACTGTTCTGCATAACAACCATTATTGCTTGTTTTGCAGAATTAATTTGAATTTATCAAAATATTGGTAATTTTTTTTTTTTCCCTGCTTCTTCTTCTCTTGCATATTTTACTCTTTGCACATTTTCCTATTCCCCATTTGGGCAACTATACCCCAAGTATCAGTTTGCCCCTTTGTAGTTGTGTATATTACTTTTACACATATGGCAAGCCATGGCATGAAATATTGTCATGCCTTGACAGTCACTGGCCCGTTATTTTAGCATGTTTATTTCTGTGTTCCAAGGAAAAAAAAAAAAAAAGGGTAATTTTTTTATGATTAATATGCTTCTACTTTTTAGGTGCAACAGGGTTCTGCTTGCTCTATAGTGACATTGATAATGAGAAAGATGTATGTGTGATACAGGAAGGAACTGCTAAATTTTCCAGTGCTAGTGGAATCATTTATACCCCTTAAGATACCATTTCAGACCCTTGGTGTATCAAATCCTAGCTGCATCCTTGTTTTTATTAGTTTACAATGCCATTCAGCAGCTTGAACCAGGATGAGAGCACTGTTCTTCTGAGTCCCTATAGGCACACAAGAAACCATCTCTGACTCAAGAAATCAAAATCTAAAGAGATGAGATGATCCCACAGCTCAGAAACATCACAAACATGCTGTTTGATTTTTCACAGCATCAGCCAAGAAGGTTCTTGCAGAGTTGGAAATTTATTTAGTCATTCCAGGCCTAATGAACCATAATTTTCTCTGTACAGATATGTATACAGATACATATGCATATATAAACATATTCTGCCCATCCTCAAAAAAAAAAAAAAGTTGTCTTACATTGACACTGTGCAGGAAGCACTGCTGTCAGGATTTGTTAGGGAAAAATGGGATAAAATTCTGACTTTCTCCACTTCTTAGTATGGACCTCTTCACAGGTACTTGCTCTTGTCTAGATGCTTGCATAAATCCCACCTGCACATAGACTGATGCTACCCCAGAGTGTGGGATTAGGGGCAGATGTGACAGACCTCTGCAGAGGCCACAATCTGCCCTCTAAATCTAGTCCTTCAGGACAGAAGCACTGTAGACCAGAAGAAAAAAATATTCTGGAATGTGAGTGAGTTTTAGTTTAATCGTTATTATAGGATTTCTAGACGTCCCTTCCAACCCTAACATTCTATGATTCTATATATTTGCACTTCACCCTGTAAAATATACCATCTATAAAGTACAACTGGCACACCTTCTTATTGTGATTGTAAGATGAGATTATGCAATGTTAGGTGACATAAATTCATACTGCCATGTGCTATAATTAAGGTTATGTTGGCCAACGCATTTTTAAAAACCTCTCTTCAGTCATGAGTTTCTGAAAAATTTATCTTGTCTAGAAAACTGTATGACATATATCAATGTCAGCAGATGGGAATAATTACTCCGAGTATAATAAATGCAATCTGAAGGGCTTCAATAGTCTTGGAGTTATTATGTAACTGCACAATAATTAAATGATCAAGTAACTACTCAGTAATTTCATGGTGATTTGTGCTGTATACGATATTCGCCTTGCACAAACAAACAAACAATGCTGTCACACAATTCAGAATGGATGTGAGTATCTGCATGTCTATACTGAAACACATGCCAAATTTTTATGATGGCTTGCTCCTGAAAGCGTCACTGCTTCTGAGCATATTTTCTGTAAGCATGAAGATCAAGAGGCCTGTCTATTTTTAATGAAGGTGCATATCCATACAGACATAAACACTTCCACGGGCAAAGGTGTAAGTATGCCACACTTAAAACTCGAAACATTTAAAACTCAGAAAAAATAATGATGCGCATGCACACCCTAAAATCAGAGCTATAGGCCTGGAGAAGGTTCTTCAATGACCTGATGGGGGGCAGTACACGGGCTGACTTGTGTTTCAGTGTTCACGAATGCAAATCCCATGCTGAGAGCTCAGTAGGACACACAGGTGTGTGAGTATCTGGGGGCAAATCCTGGAAGTTCAGCTGTGTGTACACTGTGGAAATCCCAACAGTGTTATTAAAAGGTCTAACAGCCTTTGAAAAATGAGGGCTTTAAAATGCCATAACTGGATTTCACCTCTGGAAGATCAGACTGGAGCGCTCCATTCTGAAATGAAGGGAGAAAGGTGTCTTTTTTGGAGTGGGGGAAGAAGTTCTTGCTTTTTTCATTTTTACATGCATATGAGTTCATGTTATCAAAGGAAAAATAATATAGTACTAGAAGTTTGTCACTGAAAAGCATATCTGTTTTGTTTCAATGAAATCACTATTCTAGTGACATAGATATTATCACCTCACTTTCTGTTTTATCTTAATAAAGTGTCTGCCTCTCACTGTAGCTGAGTAAACAGAAAATAACCTGGGCCATATTCAAAATACCTATACAAACCCAAAACAGAATATATTCATTCTAGTTAAATAATTGCATTCATTGTTATTATTTTTTTTATACCCATGTAGAATAGTACCTGTTACGAGTCTTCTGGCTTCCTCTAATCTGATACTGGGCATATATCCATGTTCAGAAAATCTCGTCAAATTTCCAAGTAATCACCCAACAGCCTCAGGAGATCAGCTTTAACTTTTCTGGCTCTGATATCACCTTGTCCAAAGGGTCCAGAGATGAGCTGAACCAACAGCTTCCAGGACCCTGACAGACTATTTCTGAGGCTTTTTGATCAGGATTGCCCGACAGAGAAGTACCATAGATGGGCACAGTGTGGGAATGCCATGTTTGCTGGCAGGTTAGGTGAAAGAAGTACATGTTGCCCAAAACTGTAATAGACCACAACATTATACCCAGCAGACCATGAATAATTCACATACCAAGTAGGCTGAGACAAAAATGTGTGAAAGGTATCAGAAGGAGGAGGACCTGTGCATTCAAGTACCCTGAAGATAAGAAATATTTTCAGAAACTAATCTTGGCAATGCTTTATGTCATCTCCACTCTTACTTCTGCAACTATTTTTTTATAAGGTTGTACTTCAGTCCATGATGACTGCGGGCATTAGCAGAGAACTTGGGGATCTGAAACTGCTGCTGAGCTTAATTCACAGGCTTTGTGCAGGGGCTGTTCAGCTGCAAGGGAAATAAAAGAAAAAGAGGAAAGAGAGTAAAAGAAAAAGAGGGGTCACAAGACCTAGGAGTTGTATACGGAACATGCAAAAAAGAATCTTCTGAAAATGTGGATATTCTTCCCTACTTTTCAAGAAATAAAACTGTAGGTAGGGTGTTTGGGGTTTTGTTTTTGTTTTGGATGGCTTCTTGTGAATTCAGTGTATTTCAGCGTAACCAATTCTGATACATTGGAGATGTATTCTTCTCTTTATGGACACATGGAGGTAAGAATGGTTAATGACATATTTAGTAACATTTATCAAATGCTTTTTCTGTCGTAAGAAATATTCACAAATTGTATTTCCTTCCACACTGACATAAACTACTCACAGTGAAATGTAGTAGTGCTATTCCAGAGAGGCACTTTTATCTTCCTACATCTCTTAATCCCATTTGCTAGTTAACTTCCACCATTCATTCCCCTCCGACTTGCTAGCATCTAACTTTTACTCAAAGTGGTGATGAAGATGATAAACCTGACCAATTCTGAAGGTGTTTGTGGAAGCTGCCCTGTGGTAATATGCACTGAAAAAACTCTCAATAACCCCAAAAGTCTGGTAGGATCTCTGCTGGGTCTCCCAGACCTGAATCCATGACCTAACCTCAACTCCTTCTGAACAAGCAGGGCAAACTTAAGAGACGCACAGGCTGCAATTAACCAGGGGGAAGGGTAATGCATAGCTAAACAGATCAAAGCCACCTGGACTAAAATGTGTCTTCATATAGCATTAATCTTTGCATCCTCAGTTCAACTGCACAGCAGCTGGTGTAGTCCAAGTGACACGAAGGAGAAAACAGCATTGGGGCTGTGCTGTGCTGGTCTCAGCAAGGTCATGGCACGCAATTTTTTCCTGCAGGCTTTTAACTGGGAGGTGGAGCTGGGGAGCTT
This sequence comes from Florisuga fusca, assembly GCA_038090715.1. NCBI lineage: Eukaryota > Metazoa > Chordata > Aves > Apodiformes > Trochilidae > Florisuga > Florisuga fusca. Next base: position 30,156,767 of record JAAWXA010000006.1, read on the forward strand.
TTAACTTGAGGGAGAAACCACCACTCTGAGACAATTCCTTGGCTTGATTTTCAGAAGAAAGTTTTCCAGAGACTGCTCATGCAAATGGCAGGAAAAAGGAATTAATATCTCCACGCTGATTTCCAGCCACAACCAGGAGCATGTGTTTGCAATGTTCCCAAAATTGCCCTCCAGCAACAACCCAGAGTTCTCCTGAAACTGGCAGCCCTGACTGAAGAGGAACATACAGAGCATCTCTAGAAAAAAAAAAAAATGCTACAGGCTTAAGGTTTAGGCTATGTAGAGGTCCTAGGGCACTTGTGATGGTAATGAGAATGACATCTGCACCACTTCATGAGCCAAAACCTGTGTCTGTTGCTGGTAGGAAGAGATGAGATGGCTTTTCAATGCCATCATCTATCCAACACCACGAGTGTCATGGCAGCAGTGGTAAAATGCAGAAGGATGCTGGGCTTTTTGTGTTAACCCCAGTGAGAAGGAAGTTTCAATGACAAGGTCTGCTCCATCTTTAATGTTTTGCTTTTTCCTGTAAATTAAAATATGTGGGGAATGTGATGAGAGAGAAAAAGAGAAAGAAAAAAAACCAAAAAAACAGGGGGAAAAAAAAAAAAAGGAACAGATGCTTTCCATGAAAGACATGAATGGAGACTGTAAGAAAACACCCCTAGGACCAATAAACTACTAGGTGAGAATGCATTGTATTTGGAGAACAAATATCATATCTAATTCAGGACAGTGATCTTGTTTTGAAGGAATGTTTCTGGTAAAGCCAGATTTGATGTATGTCCAGGAGAAGCATTTAGCACATGGAAATAACTCTTTATGTCCTGCAGAAGAAGTACTGCCATGCTTTGGCCCTTGTCTGAATCTGATCCTTTGCCTCTTTCTTTGATCTTGCACCCCTGCACTCCTGGCCACTGATGGCATAAACCACACATATATCCAAATGTATACAAGTAGATTAATGATGCAAAGCCTCACCATTTCCTTTCTAGGGGGCAAGTACTGAATTATACATGTCCTGTGTGAAGGCACTGTACCCACATTATCCACTCTGCTGTTTAGTGATCCACTTCCCTCTTGAAACACTGAAGTCTGAACATTATGTAAAAAGAATCAAAAAAACCCCAAAATAAAAAATCCCTCTTACATGTCTTATCCTTGGGTTTGTTCATTTATCTAGAAGTTATTCCTGATGAAGACAGAAACAGATGTCTGTGTATCTTAACAACTGTGGTGACAAAAAGCTGTATCAGTGCTTCACCAGTTTTTTGCAAGAAAGTATTGGGAAAGTATTTTTGTAGTCTCTTGTGCTGGGAGCACAGGCCCACAGAGGGGAGACAGCTGATTCATTTTGCATTCCTAAATTCAACAAATACGTCAAATTCTTAATTCTTCAACATACATCCTGCTGGTGTAGATGGTGAAAGAGAGTACCAGTCTTTCTACAAGTGAGGTTTATGGAAGCTGCTGAACATAGAAAAGACTGAAAAAGTACTGTGTTTTCTTCCTTTTTATTGTTTTATTCAGCTGGAGAAGAAAATAAACTAATAAAAGATGTAAGTTATAACAAAAGGATACAGGAATTAAGGTGCATGACCAGCAATGTGAAATCCTAGCATGAAATTATCAACATTTGGTATCTGTACATTCCACCTGGAAATGGTATGTGGTCTACCAAACAGCCAGGTGTTTCCTTTTGCTTGGTAGCAAAGTATTTGTGGGTTTCTGAACTAAATTAGTAGAAATGGGATGAAATTTAATAGCCCAAACTTCAAGTCTAGGCACATAAATAGCAGGAATTTGTGGGTATAGAGAGTAGGAAGCAGCTGAGGAAGAAGACCTCACTGATGTAGCTCTGAAAAATGCAAGTATGCTGTAAGATGTGCTAGGAAAGAGGAGTATTTACATTTCTATCCAGGACATCAGTGAAAATATCTAGAGCACTCAGCATATATATTGGCTGTATATCTCTGAAAAAGAGAAAGCCAGACTGCAGGAAAAGGGGAGTAAATTAGCCATGGAAACAGGAAGGATGGGAAGGGGGACCAAGGGAGCAGGACATTGTTTAGTATCCCCTGTGACCCACACCACCCTGCGTGGGTGCCAAGCAGGGCTAGAGCTGTTCCCTATAAATAAGTACATGTGTAAACAGCAGGGGGAGAGAAAAACTGCTTTATCCAAAATGCTGAAGGAGAAACATGTTCATTTCCACAGTGCACAAACACTTTTACAGCAGAAAGTACAAATTTCTAACTATTATTGCAGCAGGCTTCCAGAACAGAAACCAAAAGTCAGAGGAAACAATCTGAAACAGCAAAATTATCTTAATCAGGACTTGTTTGCTTTTATGGAGGCATTGCATGATGAAGTGGTGGCAATATTTGGAGGCTGAACTCACCAGTCCTTGGGTCAGAAATACTCGTGTGCCCCACTACCCCATTACAAAGGTTGGCTTGGGGCAATTTTTTCCCCAGGATGCCTTTCAGGTTCCTACCCATTGGGCTGCCATTTTATTTTGCCTGTGATTTGCCCCCACCTCCCTGCTGATCCTCCTTTGCATTTGTATGCTCTTTTCTTGTTAAGATTTTAGACTATGGAGGTGCACATTCATATTAACACACCTTAAAATATCATATGTTTACTTTACGCCTTTTTCCTCCAAAAAAGCTGTTCTAATTTTCACGCATGACACAGGCATCAGACCATGGCTTCAACATTCATGTTATTAAAACATGTGCTAGGGAGCAGAAAATTTAATTGGTGCAATATTGTGAAACTACCATCTCAAGTAAAAACAGTCGTCTCTGTGACCTGCATCAGAGCTTTCTTATAAAAGTTGTACATATGTCTTGAGCTTATTTTAGATCTGTATAGGACAATGGCTGAATCAATCCACTGTGTTCTGCAGATTAGGGAGAGGAGCATTTACCACATGAGTATTTAAATCTATACATTAACACTCTATCTTGGAGTGCATGTTGAGGGATAGGTAAAGAAGGGCAGCAAAAATGAATCTTTACTGATTTGCGAGGCAGTTCAGGTGTTTTGTCCTAAAAAAAAATTATGATTATCTTCAACATTGCATTCTTCTCTCTTCTTGCTGTATTAGTGATGCAGGTCTCAGAAAAACTCTGCAGTGTCAGGAAGCAAAGCTCTGAAATATTTTATTTGATAACAATACTAATCATACAGCCTGAAAAACATGTCAATGTTCTGTGGCTTGAGCACAATTAGGACTCCTTTGTTGTGCTCACATATTATTTGAGGAATTTAGATCCAAACACTAAATTTTATCTTAAACTGAACCAGAGAGCTGTTTACACAGGACCTTTAGCTTCAGAGCAGCAGAGGAAAGCTAATACTTTGCAGAAAGGTGTCTGGAGACCAAAAGAAATTTTTCAAGTGTCCAGCAAAACGAGCCCTCCGGACTTCTAGGGAGGCGATGATCGGATTCTCACTATGAGCAGCTAAGACTTTAAAGTCCAGCAGATAAAAGCAGTGGTCAAACCTCAGAGACTAGATATTCCCTCATGAAACATAATACGGCATGAAATGGAGAGAAAGGAGATCCTGTGCTTTTAACCAACAGCTCTTTGACAATGAGGCTGAGTGTAAGCAGATGTTGTTGCTGCATAAACAACCAAGTCCTTTGTCCATGTAGACCTTAAGAGCCTGGCTTCCAATGGAGGGGTGGATGGCCTTGATTTACACAGTTCAGCAATAAGGATGGAAATACCTTTTTATAGCCCTGAAGATAACTATCTTCTTAACACCAGACATTTTGTGGACATTTTATAACCCTTCAAGACAGCAAATTTACTGTGCAACAAAGCAAACGTTTAAGGGATTTTGATAACAAGGTTTTCCACACTTGTCAGAGGCCAGATCTTGAGAGCCAACTTTGGAGTTTAAAGTGGAAGCTCCAGATCTCAAAGTAGTTTGAAGCACTGTGAACTCAAGAGTCCAGTAGGTGAATTTTGGAGAATTTTTTTTTTTTTTTTTTTTTCACTCTTCTCCCTTTCTTTGGACTTACATTCTGATTTTGTTGGTTTCGGGTTTTTTATCATGATACTTTGGCCAACAGGTCCCAACATATGAGGCATAAGGCCAGATTCCAGCCTGTGGTTTTCATCAAATGGACTTATTCAACAACTACCCTTCTGCTTTGCTTCCTTACCCATCTCTAATCAGAGATGCAGTAGAATCATAGATCCATTTAGGTTGGAAAAAAACTTAAGATCATGAGGTCCTACTGTTAACCCAGTACTGCCCAGGCCACCACTAACTCTTGTCTTTCAGCACCAGATCTACACAGCTTTGAAACCCCCCCAGGGATGGGAACTCCACTCCTGCCCTGGGAAGCCTGGGCTAGGGCCTGACAACTCTTTCAAGGAAGAAACTGCTCCTAGTTTCCAATCTAAAGCTCCTCTGACTCAACTTGAGGCTGCTTCCTCTTGTCCTATCACACATTCCTTGGGAAAAGAGACTGACCCCCCTCGGCTCCAACCTCCTCTCAAGGAGTTGTTGCACCATCCTTTGTCTTCCAAGCTGATGTAAGATCATACAACTCACATGGCAGTGCTGGGTTCTGGCTGAACAATCATCTGCAAGGGTGAAGGAAGGAATGTTGTCCATTTTATATCTTCAGTACTTTATACTATGAGCAGAGCAGGGCAGGCAAGGCAGTTCCACTTTCTTCTTTTGCTCTGGAGAACACGTTGGCTGTTATTTGTTTGTCACGGTATTGCATGTTTAGACTCCAAAACCATAAGTTTGAATAAGAGAGCTGCTTCCTTTTGTTAACAAATGCAGCTTGTTTATAAAAACAAACCACCAAGGCAATAGAAACAGAATGGAAGGAAGTTTTCCGAACAAAACAGCAATATTGTCATGATTAATCTTTCCGAATGTTGTGACTGATTCCAAGACTTGTTTCCCTGTAAGTCTGTGTGATTTGCTGATGATAAATGCACATTTCTGACCAGAACACAGAGTGCAAATGATTGTGAAAAAGCACTGATAAAATATTATACAGATGACAAGTAAGTGGTAACTGCAGGTAAAATCAGCTTCTGAAATACTTATTACTGCAAATATTAGTAATATATTCAGTTGGTTTCAATGCTGTTTGTTTTCTTCTTCTAACATGACAGAAATGCACATTTCTGATCAGAACACCAAGTGCAAATTGCTGTGGAAAAAGCATTGATACAATATTATGCAAATAACGAATAACTGGTAGCTAATAACTGGTAGGTAAAACCAGTACCTACAATATTTATTACTGCACACATTAGTAATATATTGTATCATTTTAAGTATTGTATGTTTTCTTTTCCTTATCTGACAGGATGCCAAAATATTTACCTGGTAACAGTATTGAAACTGGATTTTTTTAACAGGAAGAAACTGCAAGAAGTTGCTTAATATGTAGATTCTTGTGTGTGTCATTCCCACTTTAATATGAGATAACATGATTTAAATAAAAGAAGCTGTGGTGTTACTATAAGCAAAATGGGCTTTAAATGACACTTCAATTCAGATTTCAGTTTTCTTTTCCCACTCTTCACATCATATTTTTTTTTAATTATAGAAACTTTTTAGTGCCAGATTAAATAATGTCCTTAATATGTTTGCCAATTTAAAGAATTCATGCATAAATCAGGCGATGAGGATGTAAATTCTGAGTCATCTGAGTCATATTTCACAGCCATTTTTCATAAAGAAATGCATTTGTTGTTTATTTTAAATCCTTTTACAAAGTTTTCAGACAAAACAAGGTCAAATCACATATAACACCAGACCAACGAAGAGCAAAGGTCAATGGTTCATAATGCTGTTTTTTAAAGGTGGTAGGTCAATGAGTAAAGCCACAGGATTTTTTAAAATAAAGAAACACGTCTTGCACTGAGGATACAGCAAAAGAGAGGTCCTGTTTTAAAGCATTTATTTTAAAAGACAAATACCTCCCTAACAACAAGCCCTTGATGTCTCTGACACAAGAGACATGCAAAAGTCATTAAGGCTTTCCCAGCGGAGCTCCTATGGTTGCTTCACTTTAGGGTGGGTGTGAGTATGCTTAAAATTAAATTACTTTAAAATAAAGTTAGAGCACTAAGCAATATCCTGCTTTTGACTCAGCAGGGTTTCCCGTGAGAAAAGAAAGTGGGCAAAGAGAGCTTAGAAAGACAGACAAACATATTTACCCCTAGGTGGAAGGTACAAATTAAATTAGCTTGCCACAAAAGGGAGATGTTTTCTCCTTCTGTTCAGATGTCATGGTAGTGAGGAAACATCGTCTGCGGCCAAGAAAAATGGCACAAATGCATTCATCTAAGCTACCATTCATCCTGTTCCAAGGTCTAAACAGAGCACATAAAAGAACAGCACTGCTGAAGCACTTCCTCTCCTTAGTTACCAAATGGGGACTTGCAGAGGAACATGGGAGCAGAGGGTGGGGATATTTCCAGCATGGATTTTGCTATTGTGGTGGAAAGGACAGCGGATGTCATAGACCTGATGGGGCTGGATGTGAAATTCTGTTGCCACAACCCAATTCTCTCTTTGCCCCCAGGGAGAAGATTCGCGTTGAGTGGGGTGCAGTATGTTGAAGGGTGTACTGCAAACTTTTCCTCTCCCCCTCTGAAGCTGGAAAACAATAAAGGCACTTCCTGAGAGTCAAGTATATCTTTTATTGTGCCTCATTAATATGCATGTTTTTGGCACTCACTGGGGTTCAGCTGGTACTCTTTCCAGTATCTCATTCTTTATTTATATGAGACTGGGAGGTGTGACCTATGGAGCCAGTTGGCTGTCATGAATTGGAATATTCATTAAGCCTTGTGAATTATGCATTGGGCTGCTTATAACACCAAGATCCACAGTTGATCCAGCCAGGACTCTTAACTGCTTCCCATTAGGTGGAATGATCCACAGATTGGTAAAAACATACATGTGTGCTGAATGCTGCAGAAATCACTGTGCCAGTAATCCAGGGAAGTGCTTGGGGATTTTGTGACTCATGCTCAACAAAGTCAGTCTAATCTTTGTTTTTGTATTTATTTGAAGAGTTTTAGAGTTGAATTTCTGCTCTTGCAAGTCACAGTAACACTGTGTTCCTCTAGATTTTGAGCTTTCTTTCTAATCATTCAGCGGCCTGTACAACAAATTGTTTTCTTGTCAGGCTTAGAGGTCTGCATCTGGCAAGAAATCTTCTTTATATAGATACCAAGTTCTACATTTTGTGGAAATTCAGTCTTAAAAAAGAACTCTTCAGAATACAGATATTCACAAAAGGACAGTTGTGTTTGCCTGCTTGGCCATTTCGTATTTTATTTGGTTAGATGACATATTACACAAAATATAGATTTTATTTTCCACCACTTCTTCTGAGTTTTGCATCTCTATTAAGGTTACATTTGTCTTAGTGCTCATGAAACAAAGTTACATGCAAAGATGTTGTCCTCCAAAGCCAGTGGTTTGCATCGTATTTGTATTCTACACCAATGACATTCTTCTTAAATTCTATTGTTTACCTAGAGAAGACACTTAAAATAGAGGGAAGTGGTTAAAATATAATTTTAAAAATATTCTGGGAAACCTGACATGTCTGTCAAGATTAATGAAGTATGTTAAAAGCCTTGGTCATTTTAATAGTATCAACAGGACTCAATGTAGAAAAGTTGTGTTATCACCTTTATGACCTTTTAGCTTGAGATTTGTAGTTGCAGTATAAAAAAAAAAAAAAACAACTTCCACAGAGAAGTCTCCAGATGGATTTTCCATTTGCCATGAGGGGTTATTCACTAGATTTAAGTGACAGCCTTTCTGCTGAAGCATACCTGACCAAGAGAGCAGCAGCCCTACATGAAGCATCTGGGAGAAGCAAAACCCTCCTTGTGCAATCTGAATTCACAGCATTGTTTGTGATAGGTTCTGTGGCCTGGCCTGAAAGTGGATAGCCTGATCTATGAAAAGGTCATGGGTGAGCCCTGTGTAAAATGGCATTGTTTACAGTTTTTTTAGTGAAGAGATTAGATGTCATTTATTTCCACATACCTTAACTGAAGAGCTTTAAAGGTTCCCAGCAAGAGCATGTTCTTTTCTCTTTCTCAGCCTGTCACATACTTGTCAGATTCAATAAAATTCCTTACCTGAATTATGCAGATGAGGTTTTGTTATGTCCAGCACCCATCATTGTTCATCTCCACTACAGCTGAAACTTCTAGCAGCCCTCTTGCTTATACTGCCTGATTTCAGCACTCCTTAGGTCAGGACCTTTCAACCTCAGGGCTTGACTTATGCCACAACCATTTGACAAATCACCCAGGCCTTCACAAAAGCTGGTTGAGCTCCAAAGTGACTGCTCTCTATACACCACTGTTTCACTGTTTTGACATTTCCTTCTCACTTTTCCCCTCAGTAATTAGACAAAGGAAGAAAAAGACATTTGTGTCCATGGAATGCTTTCATTTAGGGCTGTGATAGATGGCTACCCTTTCCAAGAAGTTACAGTCCCACTCTAGGAGAAAGTTTCTTCACAAGGAAGCTGAGCAAGGACAGCTACTTTCTGCCTTGGAGGGCAAGAGAGTGTGTAGGACACACAACATCTTCCACTGTAAAACACAGCACATCTATTGATCTGACAGAGCTTTTCACCCGGGCAATGTAATGGAGTTGAACAAGTTGTCTGGTTTCTGTGTTCATTCATTGTTCCTAAGTTGGCCTAGGACAATGTAGAATGTTTAGCATAATGGGAGGGTTAACAGACCAAGCTAGACTGAAACATAAGTGATGGAAACAACTGAAACCATGCCTTTTCCATATCTTTGCCAATTATGGATTTTATACTACAGACAGAAGAGGCAGGAAGTTTTTATCCCAACTCTGACCCTGATTCTTTTTGTTTCTCTGGTCAATTTGCTTTTTTTGGCTATAGTTGTTTCATATGTGACCTGAAAAATATGAATATGATACTCACAGCCTTTGTTAAAGCATAGAGGAACCTCTAAGTGGAGAGGTCTGTGTGAAGCACAAAGCATTAGGAAAAGCAGCAACAGTTGCAACATCATTCTTCTACCGAGTGTCTCCAGTTTAAAGCACTGCTTAATTCAGAAGAGTTTGTTCTCATTAGAGCACATTAACCCCTGCTGCTCATAATTTTCATGTATTTCTCCTGAAATAACACTAATTTATTGGACTATCAATGATTTGACATATTAGTGGAGCATGACAAATTTGAAAGTATTTTCAAGGCACTCAGATCAAGATCTTTCAATTGCAGAAGTTTGGTTAAAACAAAACTGGCATTGTAATGTCAAATATTTCTTAATAGAGAGAACTTATGTCAACCATGTTTTTATAAGCTCCTTTCAGATTATTGTGTTAATGCTTATTTTACCATTGGGAAGAATGGCTGCCAAACATGTAAAATAATTGAAATTGCATGTGACTCAGTTCTTAGAGCAGCAGTGAGGAATTAGTGTGCTACAATTCATGGTATGGTTAATCTGTCTCTTCTGTTCATGGTAATGCATTAATCAGAACATTACCAAATCACTCAAATTATTTTTATGATCTGATACTACATTAGGATTAATAAACCAGCAAAGCTGCCCTTGGAGTTCTGCTCATGATACACGACCCTTCCCTCTAAGCCTTGTAAATAAGAGCAGGACAAACACCAAAATCTTTGAGGTACTTAATTTTGTGTGGCACAGGATTAACATACTTCTTTCTGTTTTAGTATTGACATCTTGTGACTCTACCTCCTCCTCAAGAATCAAAGGATTTAGAGTGCATTACTTGTAACAGGGTAAGTTAAATACATTTCCAACCTAATTTATGTAAAATGTGAACATGTAGAAACTGTTGGGGTTTAGGAAACTGAAGCCTTGAATACTGTACTTTTTCACTTCCTGCATTCATCACATAAACAAATCCATAATATAATTATTTTGGAAGAGATTCTACTATTAAGCAGAAAAAAAAAAAAAAAAAGCATGAATTTGGCTTGATTTTTTTTGGCTCTGAAAAAGGAAAGGCTCTCTAGAAGTTTCCCACGTTAACATGCAAGACCGGATAGCCTTATATACCTGAAATAACAGCCTCAGGGCTGGTAGCAGGACACATTCCAGCTCACACTTCCTTTCCAGTGCATGTGAATGCATTCAGTATGGGGGTGGAATGGGGTGGAAAACTATGGGAACTTGGTTGGGAAACCTTTAACTAGTATAGCATTATTGAAACTGTTAACCACACTGAACCAAACTGTTTCAAATCTAATGATGCTGGGGAGCAGAACAGCCGTGTCCTCACCCCTTACTCAAACAAAGTGCCACATTATCATATAGGACCTGGATGTACCTTCACTTACTGAGCTCAGACAGATGCAGACTGATACCTCCTGAGCAGTCTTTATGAATTTTCATAGCTCAGATTTTCAGGGAATATTTGCTTTGTTGCCTTCTCCCAGCTTTCTTGAATCTGCAGGTTAATGTTACATGGGACATCATGAAATCTAAGTATAATTTTTTCTTAGTCTCCTGATCATATTTTGAATGTGTTTTTCACCAGTTTAAAAGTCTTAAACCTCTATTTGTTAATATATTCTCTGGCTTCCAGTAAGAAGAAACTATGCATTGCTCTTAAAATACGAATCACATGGTGTTCTTCTGAAAAAGGACTGAGCCTTTTTACACCACTAGAGAATTTACATTGGTGACTGTAGTTAGTATTTTTGTAATAAGAAGTGTATGATTAACTGTTTGCACAGTTATAAAAGAATAAAGTGTTGATAATTTTCCACTGAACCTCTTTCAATTCTCATTCAAAAATGCAGAGAAAAATAATATCATAAAAAATAAAATATATAAAATATAAACATAAAATATAAAAAATAACATAAGAAAGTCATCATAGTTAAGAATATCAGAGTAAGTATTGTGATGCATATTCTCAAAAATACTCTAGGAGAGAAAAGTATCAACTTCCTTAAAGAGAATTATTGCTCAGTTTTGTGCAGTCATCTGACCTGGAAATAAAAAGGTTTCATCCCATGCATTATCAGAGAAAGCAAGACATCTAGAGTGGCTTAAGTGTTAGCATCATCCTGTCTGAAATTTCTACAACCTCAAAAAAAGAACAGTAATTTAATCCATGTGTGGGCATTTACCCTTCTACTCTTTTACAGAGCAAAATTAACTACAAAACTTTATCAAAAAATAATTAATGGGTTTTGAAGAATTCGTTAATTCATCAGCCTGCTCAACACACTTGCTTCTTCTCACCCATTTCTATGATCAAATGAACCAGCTTGTACTCCTCTCCTCTCCTCTCCTCTCCTCTCCTCTCCTCTCCTCTCCT
>JAAWXA010000006.1:30168150-30292197 GCA_038090715.1 Florisuga fusca
TCCCTTTTCCTTTCCCTTTCCCTTTCCCTTTCCCTTTCCCTTTCCCTTTCCCTTTCCCTTTCTCTTTCCCTTTCCCTTTCCCTTTCCCATTCCCTTCCTTTTTTTAAACCCTCCATCACTGGGATGGGACCATGGACTTATTAGTGTTTTGTGTGGATCCACTGTTTTATTAACACTGGGATATTTGGCTGAATGTTAAGCCAGAGATCTGTAAGCATGACTCAGATAAAACTTCGTAAAATCAGATGCATGAGTCCACACAGTAGCGAGCCTGAAACACTTTCAAGAGGCATTGCAGAGGTCAAACAACATTTTTTGTCTGAGTCACAGGCATGGTTTTCAGCTTGGCTTGCATTTGTTGAAACAGTTGTGCACAAGAGAGGTAGACAGATGGATGTGATGTGTAAGGTTACGTCATCGTTGAGCAGTTCTTGCCTTAGATCTCATAGATAAAAAGTACAGAGACCTGTTGAAAAATGAACTGTGTAGACTTTGTAAGCAAGAAAAGCGTGCAAGGAGGTTTGACAGCATCCTCAAGAGACTCTTCTGGTTACGTGCCATTAGCTGGAGTTCAATTTGAGAACTAACAATTCTGATTGGGTTTTGGTCAGTTAACTTCATGTTAAGGAACCACTTAGCTCTGTGATGCTCTTTTTTCAGCACATAAGCTACAACACAGACATTAAATTCTCTTGTACCTTGGCAGAGGGCAATGTTAACTTGAAAGAAATAAACTGGTGTCTTTGCAGTTTGACATCTCTAGATAGTATTAGTATATATGCTTATTTTTACATATTTGGGATCCAAAACATTAGGAACAAGTTGACTAGAATTTGTGGGTTTGTATTTCTTGCTAATATGTTATGCAGTTTTGAAATGCTGGTGGAGCCCTTCTTATTACTGTAGTAAGATCCATGAATGATCTTCTTATTCTTGTGCTAGAAAGGTATTTGCTTGGTTTCTTGAGTTTCCTTTTAACTGGATCAATCCAATGAAGATTATCCTCTCTGCCTCCTTTGCTCCTCTGCTTCTCTGCTACTATTTATCAAAGTATTTCTCTTTCCAGAATACAAAAAATTTCCCCAGAGATCAACATATTTCAGTTTTCTCTTAAATCTTCCCAATGCAAGACAAAATAAAATAATTTTAAACAATAAACCAATATTATTTCTAAAGACCAATAATATCTTTTCAAGAAAACTTGTTTCAATCTCTAATAATAATGTTTCAATCTCTATCTGTTAGCCATTATTTTAAAATATTTCAATGTTGTACCTACAAACATGTACATCTTAGGTTTTGTATTGGAGGACCACACAGAATACTACTGTGAAAAGAAACTTTAATCATATTTCATGTACATTTTTAGTTTTTCCTTTCCAGGGACAGGAGAATTAATATAAACACCACAGTTTCTTTTGCGTGAGCAGTAAATTTTAGTAAATCATGGAGAATATGTTTACAGTGTCAAAGGGGGCTGACCCATACTGTGGTTACTACTATTCTGAAAACCTCTCTGCACAGATAAACACAAAAACTCATGTCTAGAAGTCCCTGTTTCTACCTCAATTACCAGAAGCAATGAAGTTGTGGTCAACAGCTCAATATCCAAGTGGAGATCAATGAGGAGTGGTGTTCCTCAAGGGTTAGTACTGGAGCCAATGTTTAATATCTTTGTCAGTGACATGGATGTTGGAACTGTCTGCACTCTCAGCATGTTTGCTGGCAACACCAAGCTGTGTAGTGTGGTTGACACGCTGGAGGGAAGGGAAGACATCCAGAGGGATGTTAGGAGACTTGAGAGATGGACCCATATCAAAACTCAGGAAGTTCAACAAGGCCAAGTGCAAGGTCCTGCAATTGAGTCAGTGCAATCCCAAGCACAAATACAAGCTGGATGGAGAATGGACTGAGAACATCCCTGAGGAGCAGTTGGCTTAAAAGAAGCTCAACATGAGCTGATAACATGAACTCTCAGCCCAGGAACCAACTGCATCCAGGGCTGCATCCCCAGCAGCATGACCAACAAATCAAGGGAGTGGATTGTTCCCCTCTGCTCCAAGCTGGGGAGATGCTTCTGGTGCGCTGGGTTCAGTTCTGGGGTCTCCAGCATAAGAAGGACACAGAGTTGTTGTAGGAAATCCAGAGGAGGCCCTGGAGCTGCTGGGAGGGCTGGAGCAGCTCTGCTCTGGAGCCAGGCTGAGAGAGTTGGGGGTGTTCAGCCTGGAGAAGAGAAGGCTGCAATGGGGAGCCCTTAGAGCACCTTCCAGTGCCTGAAGGGGCTCCAGGAAAGCTGGGGAGGGACTTGGGACAAGGGTATGGAGTAATAGGATGAGGAATGGTCTCTTTAAACTGGAAAAGGGGAGATTTAGGATAGGCATTAGGAAGAAATTCTTTGGTGTGAGGGTTGGTGAGACCTTGACCCAGGTTGCCCAGGGAAGCTGTGGCTGCCCCATCCCTGACAGTGTCTCAGGCCAGGCTGGATGGGGCTTGGAGCAACCTGGGATTGTGGGAGGTGTCCCTGCCCATGGAAAGGAGGTTGGAATAAGATCATCTTTCAGGTCACTTCCAGCTCAAATCATTCTATAAATCTACCAAGTTACTTGGTACTTAAAATCTGTTCCCAATTTAACAATGCATATAAATTCTCCAGCTGTGAAAAGCTGGGCAGGTTTCACACTTTGCTTTTCGTTGTTCTGTCAGGATATGTTTTCTGAACCCAAAGAGAGTGGTCTTCTACTGATCACACTGAAAGATCTTGACCTGGGCCTGTTCTGGCAACATATCCAATGTTCAGTAGAAACACAGTGAGATGTGTTTTTTTCTCTGTGCTGAGGAGAAAAGATCTGTTACAGACATTGGTATGCTAACTATTGAGAGGTTAATATTCCAAATGTGTCATACAGAAAGATAAAAAGAGGAGAAATATTAGAGGACATCTGGCCCCCTGGTAAAGGGCTTTGTGTCCATCTCTGGAACTTTATGTCAGCATTCCAAAGGTGACACAACTGTTCCCATGTCATCTCTGATCCTGCTTGCTTAGGTGCCTGGACTCAACTTGCATTTATACGAGGCCCTCAAGACACCTTGTAGAGATTCACTGAAGAGAAGAGGAGACAAATATCTAATCAGCATATCCTAATCACCCACAACTAAATCTAGGTCAAAATCCAGCTGCAAAACAAGAAAGTGGTTTGTGAAAGACAAGACATGACTTCAGTCCAAGTTCTTCAAAATCACAAATAAAAATCCCAGTTCTGTGTCTGTTATTTGTCCTGACCCATTGTAACTGCTCAGTAGGATGTGTTTTGACATCCTTGCCACTGTTTGGAACTGCAGTTTTAGACCAAACTAATGAGTGGAAGCTTGCCATTACAGAACCATAGGACCACTGAATGGTTTAGGTTGGAAGGCACTTTAAAGATCATCTAGTTACAACTCCATGCCTTAGGCAGGGACATCATCCTAAAGATCTTCATTACATACTAAAGGCCTAAATCATCATAGAAATATACTAATATTTTTTTTTATTTGAGACTTCAACTATATATATCATATAAGTTCAGAATAAATTATTTGTTTATGCAAGATCTATATTGAAAGTTTGGTTGTGTCAGGAGCCACAGAATATGAATATTCTGAATTAGATGTCCCCTGGAGATGGGAACATTAAGGATGAGGTGCATCCTAGGGACACTGCACCTCCATTAATGGATAATACCAGTGTCTGTCTGTTTCCAGTGGAACATTGGCTGCTGCCAAATGTGGGTGCAATGGTGGCATGGATTGCCCATATTCTTGTTCAAAACCATGTATGAATCCAAACCTTTAGATTGGCCGCTTCTGGTGTGTAAAACCAGAGTGCTTTCTTCCCCTGTGACCCTAAATATTTAGTAGACTGTTTCTATTATTCTCCTGTGAATGGCACATATAACATGCTCTCAAAGAGGTAATGTTTGTGCTGGCCTAACAGGGAAAAATAACTAAATATGAATGGGAGAACATTTCAGGAGTTAATCCATCATGTTAATTTTCTGTTGCATTCTTGGAACATAGACAATCTACTTAACAGAAGAGATTAATTTTTTTTTTTCTCATCTCGATTTCAGACCTTATTTTTGCACTAATAGAATTCCTTCAGGACCTCATGAACTGGTCCTTCTGGACAGGAGCAGCCTGAGTCCTACATGGAGATGAGGACAGAGAAACTAGTGATATCCTCAGTAAAGTTATTCTTACCTTACTCGTCTGTTCTCAGAAACATTGTTTTTTAATTCAGCTATGCTTTACGCAGACATCCTTTATCTTGAAAGATATGATGCATCTAAAGGAGTTACTATGCCTTGCAATCACACGTGTCCTAATCCTCAGCTAGTGTAAATCAGAATAACTATACTGACAGCTTAAGATACGGCCCAT
Source organism: Florisuga fusca (assembly GCA_038090715.1). Taxonomy (NCBI): domain Eukaryota; kingdom Metazoa; phylum Chordata; class Aves; order Apodiformes; family Trochilidae; genus Florisuga; species Florisuga fusca. Next base: position 30,172,570 of record JAAWXA010000006.1, read on the forward strand.
GGTGAATGTTGTTCATAACAGCCTTTAACAAGATTGCTGTCATATGAGTTATTCTTCTGTAATACACACTCTACAGATAACAGGTTTGCTGTAGTTCCCTTTCTAAATGTAGTCCATTAAGGAATTGGAAAAATGCCACATCCTGAACACAGTAAAAGAAATACTTAAAGTGACCAGCAAAATCTACAGATAATTAGCTTCAATGGATGGTTGGTTACAATCATTTAATTGCCAAACACTAAATACTAGTCAATTAAAAGGTTATAAAATGTGATTATTGAATATAATTAAGGTATGTTAGAATAATATTTCCATACAGACATGGTGTTATGCATCTCATACATTTATAAACTATGCTTTTGATGCATACTGAAGTGTGAACATGCACAGTATTGCAGTTCTACTGACAGCAGCAACATCTGGGTGATTGCCTCTTTTAAAACAAGCTGTGTGGAATAGTACTAATTCTCTAATCCATAAATGTCGTTCTCACTTCTGCTTTTTAATGACAGAAAATGAAATGATATTATATTTATTGACGGGGTGGGGAAGGAAAATTAAAATTTTGGTAACTTGCGTCTCAAGACGTATTTTACAATAAACATGTCTTCATACCAAAGAAGCTGAAAAAAATGCACAAAAATATGTGCTGCTTTGGACAGATTGTATGAGGAAATGCAATTTTTACTATGCTGTCTGCAATGCCTACTAATGTTTTCCAACCACTTACTCACTTTATTTACCTAGTAAAAACTACAGATCACCAACTATTAAGCACTGTAAGTAACTGTGCCTAATACAAAAGCATTTTTATTTAGTTACACTTGGCTGACATCAAATCTCTAATTTGTGTTGCAGCATTTTCCCTTTTGATCTCTTGCTGAAGTTCTTGCACGGAGAATGTAGCGAAAAAGCAAAGAAAATAAAAGAGAAAAGAAGGCAGAAGAGTGCAATAGAGGAGAGGTAGGAAAAGTAGAGAAGAGCAAAGAGGAAAGATGTCTTTGGACTAATGTAGGGCTAGAGCAAAATAGTGGGAAATTTATAAATATGAGGGAAGAAGTGGAGGACAAAACAAAAAAAAAGCCAGAAAGGGGAAAGAATCAGATGAAAAAGGAAAGAAAAAACAAGGGACAGGGAACAGAGAAAATAAAGGAGGATACTGTAATACAAGAAGGATGAGACTGAGAGTTTAGGAGAAAACTGGGGCATTTTCTTCTGACTTTTACACACTCTTCTCTTTGTCGGTCTTCATGGATCTCCAATTTTCAGCTGAATTATAGGAGGTAGAAGTGTTAAAATGACTCTTCTCGATCAACACTGAGATTTGCAGGCCTTCTGTGAGAAAGCAAACTTCAGTGTGATATTTTACAACAAATTCTGAAATTAAACAAGCCCTAGGGAACTGACAACCTTCTCCTCATTTCAAGGCTCTGCTGGGGCTTGAGTCACCGTTTCAGAACGTCCTACACCAGGATGCTGAACACTTCACATCCATGATTCATCTGCCTCCTTACTGCTTTCTCACCACACTTTCATCCATGAGCAGGCATCCTTTACAGCTTCCACAATCTTCTATTGCTTTATTTAAAAGGCTCCCTTTTTTTACTCTTTCTGGATGTAGCCATTCTCCGTATGTGTCCAAGACAGTCTCCCTTCCAGACTTCAGGTCATGGATAATTCCACAAAGTGTGTAAGAAGGTTAATATCAGCAAAGATAAGATGTTTTTGTGCTCTTTCAAACATTCTAAGAGCCTTTCCCATGTTCCTGTCCTATTCTTAAATTTTTTGAGATATGAGTCAAAGATCTACAGTGCCTTTCCAGGAAGTCCTTTTATATTGCTGCAGAGAAGCTCTTATTCCTCAAATACCTTCAGAAAAAATGACTTGGAGCTACCTTAGACTTTCACAGTGTCCCATAGTGTCTCTGCAGACACACAGATGTTTTCTGTATTTGTATTGAGTTTCTAAATGACCCACAAAGTTTCCATTTCAAGCCTCTTGGTTGTCATTTTTACATTGAAATAATCCTCCATGTATTTGTCTTTGCTACTATCAGTCATTCAGACCTCACCATTTTTTACTTCTTTCCAAAGCCATGTTTGACTTGGTGCTGTCAGCATATCATCTCTTTCCTCTTCTACTGTGTATCTCATAGAAAGATGTAGAAAACTTTCTTCTTCTTACCCTGTGTGAGAAAACTCAATGAAATGTGAAACTACACTTTTGGCTATTATTTTATTTAACGAAGGTGTCATACTCTGAAATTAATCTTTCTCTCCAGTTATGAATAGTTTGAATATTCTCTCAGCTTTTTTCCCTTTGGAGCATAGAATTATTCCTACACCTGATACTATAGAACCAGGTTTTACAGGACCTTATTTCTATACAGCTCTTTTGTCCTAAAACCCAATTTCCCTTATTACTAAGTTTATTTTGTTTTCTCCTACCTCCTGACTTCTTCTCCCTCTCTCCCCCCCTCTGCCTCTCTCTCCCTCCCTTTTCTTCAAATTTCCTTAATTTCCTTCCCTTCAAAAACTTCTTTCCCTTTTGTTTTGAAACCAAGCGCTTTGAAATAATAAAAAAAAAATAATAAAAAAAAAATCTCCAATCTTTTTGTCTTCTTAGGTCATTATTTCAAGTTGGTTTGGATCCTGGCATTATTATGATTTTTTTTAGCAGAGGATGTGGTGCTCTAACTTTATGCCAGCACACAGGCTCTCAAGAAATGTCTCTTGTGTGATAAAGCTGCTTACAACAGCTTCCTGACACATGACCCACAAACCAATGAGAAGTGAGATAAAACCCTCCTTTCTTCACAAAATAAGAACCTTACTCACCTCTCTCCTGCTCCAGCCTCATGTTTTGTGTTTTCCCTCATCAGTTGCAGTGGTTTTTAACCAGTTTTGGAACTTTGCTGTAACTGGGGCATAAGAAAATGCTTACTTTCATGTTGTAAGGATGTACAGGAGAGGTTAGCTTTACTTTCTGATGTAGCAAACCCCCAGGGCCTTGTCTTCTTGTCTTCACTGAGTAAAAGGTGGCAGTGGAAGAAGGGCACAGCAATTTCAACTTTTAAACCACAGCAGATGATATCTATCCTCTCCCACACACCTTTCCTACTTCAAGTAAAACAAGAGTGCATCTCTTGTTGTTACACACAGGGACAGACAGCATCTGTCATCCCAAAGGGTGAAAAAAAAGTCCCACACTCTTGCAGAAGGGAAGAGAAAGATTTCAAATATCAGTTCCCCATGAAGCTTTTCTGCAAACGGGATGCTCATTAAAATAAGTGCTCTTTCCACCCATCCTTCATCTGACATCCAGGACAGTCTTGATTTCTCATAAAATCTTCTTTGTGTTGCATAATGATCAGAGAAGCATCTTTAGTCAGGCACCTCTGAGGAACAAAAAATCAACAGAAGGAACCCAAAGAGTTCTTGGTGAATAAAGGTCTCTGCTGGTGGACAGCAGAGAAAGTAAACTTTTCATTTTTCATACTTCTTAGATACATGTTTGCAAATATATGTGTTTTCCTTAGTATACTTCAGGGTTTTTTTAACATTGGTATGTTATATTCTCTCACAGAACCTGTCAGTTGCCACTTCATTTATTACATCTTTTTAAAAGCTGTAATACCATCAGTTTTCCTGTGGCTTCAATAAAAAGTTGGCACTGAAAGCACTGATCCTGACCTTAACAGAGGTGGTGGGATAGTGTGCCACAGGCTTCTGGGCAGCAGGATCAGGTTTTAAGTAGCAATTTGACCAAAACTGTAAAACAAAAAAAGCCATATCTTAAGTCTCTTAAGCCCTCTGAGTAAATCTTCATAATTTTGTGGTCCTAATACAGTACAGACCTGGAGATGGGAAAATCAAGAGCACCAAGAATGACTGTGAAAGCATCAGGCTTGGCTTTCCATATTATTTCTCTTATATAACTCAATAATTATGTACTGTTTATCTGAGCTCAAGGACACTTCATCCTGGAACAATGTTGGTTCAGGACCAACAAGCTGGTTTGTCACAGATTCGCAGAATTACCTTTCTTGGAAAAGACTTTCAAGATCATCAACTTCAACCATTAATTTATGATACAAAATGGGCAAATGTAGAGGTGACATTTGGGTTGCTAGACTCCCTGGTCTTTGTACCCAAAATGTGGGGACAATTAAAAGTGCAAATATGTTTTTAAAGAGTGAATATTTTTTTCCTTGTAACATTTGTGGGAAATCTTTGCAGAATTAAGCCCTTTTATCTTGGGAAGACAGATTTATTTCCTCTGCTTGTTCTAATAGTCTCCCTTTAATTTCTCCCTCTTGAGTCCCAGTTTGTGCTTTTTTCAAATTTTTTTTTTTCATTTACTCTTTCTCTTAATGGAGACATTTCTTTATCCCCACATCTGCTGTCTAGCCAGGGCATGATACCTTTTTTTACCCACTGCACATGCAGTCCTGTAAAAATGTGGCAGATTGCAGAGTTCAAGTGCTCCGAAATGTGAAGCGAAACAGCTGCGCCTAATCACTTGCACAAGGAAGGTTTTTGGAGCTTCAGTTTCAGCTCTCATCTGCCTAGAATCCCGTATTTCCTGTGTCCAGATCAAGTGGCAGGCAATGTCAGAGGTCTTTGATATATGGGCATCATATTCAGACCCAGTGCAGGAGGCCCTTCGTTAACAGCCACAGCTTCCAGACACTTTGTTCGTGTACAAGAAAAGTGTAGTTCCCATTGAGGGAAGCACACAATTTTTAGCAGTCATTTATCAGCCTGGAGGTGATTCACATTATTGAATTGAATGGGGAGTTTTTTTATGCATCACTCACCGACACAGGTCACAGAGAGCATCAGACACACAGCTGCTTGCAGGGAATGAGTCCGTTCTGTTCGTTTCTTCAGTGCACCTTGAACATCACCCCACGAGGACAACCTTCCTTCAGGACGTGCTGCAACACTTCACCTACATAGTTTCCTTGAGCTGAACTGCCAGCCATTTCACCTTGTTGCATCTTGGCCACACCACGTTTACAAAGAGCTCACATTGAGTTTTACTTCGTGTAACTCTGGATAAAACATTACAGGGAACTCTATGACCACAGGATAAGGTCTTCCTTATTGAGCGACCAGTTGCATGATAAATTGTCTTACCTAATGAAGCAGAAAACTGGGTGTGAGCAAACTATTTCCTCCTGGGTGATGTATATCACACAGAGTAATTCACAAACTTTCTGATTCAGGAACAAAGGTTAAAAAGCAAAATTAATGGAAAATGGAGAAGAAATGAAAAGCCGGCTCTCCTCCAGTGCATAGCGGGCTTTGAAAATCTTGCTGTTCAAGCTAAATACAATTTGAAAAGTGTGTGCAGAGAAAAAGTGGCACTTGAAATTGAGATCATAAGGAATTGTGACTGATGAGCCTTCAAAAAAGAAAATATAATTACCAAAGGAAAATTAGATGCATTTTCTTACATATTGCCACAGCATTTATTTGTTTATTTGCATGTGATAAATTACTGCTGAAATGTTTGGTTTAACTTTTGCTACAACATTTTATCAAACTGATCTTTGTGATCAGTGATGCTTTGGAATGTGAACTGTGAAGAAGGCAACACTGGATGTTGAGCATTTTCAAACCCAGCTCTGTTTACCAAGCATAAATGAAAATACCAGTTAAAAAACCTTGGGTTCTATCCTTCTGTTGTTCAAGTGCAGGAACAATTATCTTCATCAGTATTTAATGGCATAATCCTAAAAAGACAGAGTTCCACAAGTACACGAAATAGTCCTGATAATGTGCTGTTAATTTTCAAGCATAGAGGCTGAAATGGACTTCAGAGTTACTGAAAATGAGTAGAAGTACATTTTTCTAAGGTAAAATACACTCAGAAGTCCCTGAATAATGGATTTAGATTTTTTTTTCATGGTTCTTTTCAGTGGATTGAATCAGTAGTGTCCTCTCCAGTCATGTATGGGATGTGCCTTTTCCAACTTTTTCCTGATGTTCACCACAAGAAAAGTCTTTCTTTGTTCTCCAGATGGACACTGTCAAGTCAGGGAGGGATACAGTACTGAAGAAGGTTTATGTGTTTGATTTCTTCTCGATTTATCTCCTTGCAAACCACGGCTGTTCTCTTAGAGTCTCTCTCCTAATATAAGTCAGACCTAACTCTGTTGTTGATTCTTCCTGTATAGCAGAATTTAATGTCATCCCAACTCAAAACAGGAGTCACTGATTTATGCCTCAAAAAAAAACCAACTGTTTTGCCACTGTAAGAGCATGTGCCTTCACAAATATATTTTCCAAGAGAGACTCAGCCTACAAAACTTATGTTGTGACTGTTTGCTTTATTTATGAAATCAGACATTTTAAAGCAAATGAGCTGCCAAATATGTACAGGTTAAATGAACGGTTAGTGGAGAAAAGAAAATACTTGTAAAGATACAGGGAGTAACAGTAGTGGAAACAAAAGCTCCTTTTTTATTTGCAGGCTAAATGCAGCATAGAGCAGCTGCACTACGTGCTAAACCCATATTATCCCCTTTATGACCTCAAATTTGACCTCGGACTGGGCTTCATGCTCTGCTTAAAAGCAGATAGTATTTTTGTTTCTAACCTGACTTATCATGAGGCACTTTTGAACACAAGTTGCAATTATCCTCATGAAAATGAGCTAAATACCTGAGTTTAAGGTTGTAGATTTCTTTATTTATGGAAAGGTAAGGCTCCTTATACAAGGTCCATGTGATGACTTCCTTTGCAATCCACAAAGTCAAAATTCAACCTTTATCTGTCCCGCAGTGTATTCTCAGAAGATAAAACTAAGAAGCCACCTGCTTTCATGTTAAAATGTAAAGCCTAACTACAAAAAATATTTAGAGTATTCCCTTGTAGAAGACACTCAAGCTCATGTTTCACATTGCCAGAGTTTTAGGATTCCTCTCTGCTCATCAGTCTGTGTAACACTCTAATCCTGGCATGGTAATGAAACATTTAAGATATTAATATGGGGAATCAAGCATAATAGAGTCTTCATTGTACAAGATAATGAAGAATACATCAGTTTCCAAGTTTCTTGGTAAAAGGACAGGGAAGCTGACACTCTTTGAATGCCAGACTGAATAATGTGATCATAAAATTGCCTGAAAATGCTAAACTCTTTTTCTCAATGTATACAGAGTGATGAACACCCAGAGGTCCAAGCTACTTAGGAATATGGAGGATGAGAATTTGCTTTTCAAGCAAAGTAAGAGAAAATACAAGGAAACTGTTCAACAGTCTGCTTTTTTGGTCTGTTGTCAAAGGTGAAAAAATTTGTCGGTAAGTTTGGGGTTTCTTTGTGAAGCATGCAGATAAATTCTAGAAGGGAACTTTATGTCCAGTTTTGGTTTTTAGGGTCAGAACCAGGTACTTGAATGTAAATGTTGCACTTGGGAGAATGTTTGGAACCAAAATCCTTTTGATCTTGCCCTTTCCCCACACATAGATGAAAAACATGCTGTGTTTCTACGACACAGCATTAATGTTGTATTTTTAATAACTATATTATACTTCGCTTTGGACCTACTTCATCTGTATGTAAGCTTAATCTTCTTAAAATGTTGTTGAAATTTCATATATATTTTCCAAACCAAGTCTGTCTATTTCATCTGTGAGATTTTCTCTTCTCACAACTCTCAGTGCTGGTCTAGAATATATTTTATACTCAGAAAATAAAAAAGTTGCAACACATTTGTGCACTATAGCCACCACAAATAAAATATTTTAGAGTGTTCAGGGAAGGTTTTGCTCTTTCTTTTGGGATTGTATTTCTTTTCATAATTATCATTGCTAAAAGAACTATCCAGCATTATTGCAGTATTTGCAACTCCATCTGAAGCCGGACTTCAGAAATACATTGAAAGAGTATGGTCACAGAGATAGTGAGAAATTTAGCCCAAGTTTTAAATGGAATTTGGGTTGGATTCAAATTATCTTTGAAGCTTTCCCTGAACTTAACCTCCAAAAAACTTTTGCTCCTATACTGCTGGATTTCAACCTTTCCTAGTTTGTAGATATGCCCAAAGAAATTTAAACCTGCTTGGACACGAAGTTCTCTTTTCTCAGGTTTCTGTCACATATCCTTTAGGAATGTGGGATAGACTTACTACCTGAAAGCCCCAATGATCAGCCAACAGCTACAGCTTTGCATCATGAGTGCAGACAATGGAGTCTACTACTGGCTCACTATCACAGACAGCTGAGAAAAACATGGAAAAAACAATGAGAATTTGGGTGGACAGACAGTCTACCAGGAAGACTCCTTTTCACAAAGAAAGAGGGAGAATTATTACTATTTCTGCTATCCACCATGTTAAATTTCAGGTGATCAACATAATAAAAAACATGGAATGTTAGGTCTCTCATTTACTACCTTCTTATTACTAGTACCTATTTTGTGGTAGTTTTGTAATAGTTTAGGAGCCCAGACAATGGTCACTTGCTCTTAAACTGTAGAAAGCAAAGCATGAAACCACCAATTGTCCCATGATAATATCCTTAAAAATGCCAGTTGACCAATAATGGTACATGTGGCCAGCTTTTGTTCTGCAGTCTAAGACAAGTTGAGGGTGATCCTTGGAACCTTATGGTAAAAATAACACTGTTCTGTGGTTTGGGAAGACTGTCTGCCTTGCTTTTCAGTGTGCACACACAGCAGGCTAAAACAAGACCACAGCTGTCAGCCCTACTGCAGATTGGTGAGCGATCATATTCTGCTCCTGCTACTTGTTTTCAGACCCTTATATGTGTAAATCAGTGATCAGCAATGTGTACCTTAATCTCTGAGTTAAAAGAAATAAATAAGGAGTTGATTTGTTCTCTTATATTTCATTACAAGAGAAAGAGACTTCTACAGGAGGCTGTGTGTTCTTGCCTTAAGAAGTGTCTCTTGGATCTTTTCCAGGCTTTCAGATAAATCCACATTTTGGCAACCTTAAAACTACACACTATGGTTATGACTTAGTTCACCATTTTAAATAACAAGTATAAGTTCTTTTAAAAACAAATTATTATTTGGACACCATGGCTGATCTGTTCTCTAGCTGATTATAAACACATTTATTAATAACTGTGCACCTACCTGACAGATTCAAGCAGTTCACACTCAGCCATTCTTGTGCTTCATGTAAATATAATTTAGGAAATAGATTATTGAAACTGCATCCTTACAATACTTATAAAAATTAATAGCTACACATTTGCTGAAGCCACATTTTCACTACAGCTTGAAAAATTTTGTTTTCTTCCCCTTCATTATGTCAAATGAAATTATAAACTATTATGATCAAATATTTTGTTAACTTAAATGTATTAAGTAGTATAAGCTTTACAGTAGCACACACCAAAGAATTATGAACTAATATAACAAAGAAAAAGTAGTGCTAAAAAGTTTTTAAAATTCCCTACCCTTTTCACCTTTGACAACCAGGGTTCAATTTCTTGCTTTGATCACAAGTGAAAATAAGTCTGGTGGTTGGAGATGAGTTTGTCAGGAAATCCACATCACCACCACCAGTTTCTGTTTGAGACAGGCCTAGAGGGTGAGCAGCAGGTAGCACACACATTGGAGCTGTTTTGGGTGGGGAATTAAATTAATTTAATACATATTAATCTTAACCAGGAAAAAAAATGCTTCTGATTACAAAGTGATAAGAGCTCTTAAATTTTTTAGTTCTTCTTTATGATCAATCTAACAGTTTCCCATCAACTGTAGAATTCCTGGTACATGAAAGAAGGTATATAAAATCTGAGAAGGAAACACTAAATTTTCATATCTGTGGCTTGGTTTAAAATTAGCACTGGCTGTGTTCAAATTGCCACTGAGACTGATTTAAGAGCTTAACTTTTTTATGAGTTTAGCTGCTCCCTCTCCCAAAAATAATTCATTACTGATTGTTATTCTGCCTTTGCAATTAATCAGCTTTGTAAAGTGCTTCATTTGGTGCTTTCATATTGTTTAAATAAATCTGGAAACACTAACCTTGTCACGTTCAGGGGTCGAGTGTGAGAATGAAACTTTTAGAGTACAGAGGGTAAAATACTTCAAGTCGTATCCACAAGAGATTTCATATGGACAATCGGAATTTATTTTCCAAGTGGATGGTGTACCCAGTGTAAGTGAGCACTGTGGCATGCTTTAAGGTCTCCTTAACCTGTCTGTGCAAATTGCATAAATCACAGCAATAAAGTCTCTCTATTCAACATGCTGGAGCTGAAGAGCACTGACCAGCTTTTGACCTCCTATTCTGGGCCCCAACTGACCCTAACTTAGAAGTTCAGGCGGTCAATAGCAGGTCACCGAGGGCATCTGCAGTCTTGCTTAATTCCAATTTGATTACAAGGTTAAATATAAGCTGCACAGGTACCCTTTGCTGCCTTCTTTAAGTCTTCCTGACCACCACAGCACATGTGGCTCTTATGAAGCCACCTAAAAGATGGGGAAGCAGAGGAAAAAAAAAAAAAAAAGAAAAAAAAGAAGTGAGGTTGCTAGGTTGCTTTCTTGCTGGCCATCTCCAGTTTGGTGTAGACCATGTTTGTCGTTTATCAGAATAATGGATCTACAGACAGCCCTAAACAATTGTCAAACATTCTTTTAAAAGCCATTAGTTTTTTCAACTAATATATATCTGTTTTGTGCATTTGTTGAACCCTTCACTTGTCACTGAAAAGGGCCCGTTAAACTAAACAGAGGCCTGATCAGTTTTCAGTGAGCTCTGAACCTCAGAGTTCACCTGGGTCACCTACAAGATTTATGAGACCCCGGTACCGGCATCCGACTGGAACCGCGAGTCCGGCGGCGAGCTGAGCCTCCCCCCACACGCCGAGTCCTCCAAGGCTGCTGGGGAGGCAGCAAAATTGATGACCTGTGCAGATACCAAAGTGGACATCAATAAAAGGAGATGGATGTGAACCATCAGAGTGACATGCCCCGCTGCTGGGGTGGCTGGGGAGAGGGGGGAACAGGTTAAAAAAACACAGGAAAGTTATTTATATAAGCTTCAAGGACAAGGATTTTGTCACTACTTGCTTGAGAATTTAATCTTAACGTGTTCTTTCTTCTGGCTTCCATCATTCTCTGGCTGACAAAGAGACTGTCAAGGTATTGCAAACCATGAGATAGCTCCGTTGCAGGCCCAAGTGTTGGAAAATTGTGTTTGTAATGCAAATATTAGTGCAGTCACAATCATAGAAAATAATGAAAAATTCAAAGTGGCCTTCTCCAACAAACACCAAGTAATGCTCTCAGCTTAATAGGTCAGGACTTGAGGTTGTCTTGTTTAAAAGGGAACATGAAGTTTCAGACAGCAGCTTTTGCTTTGTTTCTAGTTACACAACAGCCTTTATGTAGATAACCAAGTGCCTGTCACTGGGAACTGCATTCTTCAAATTCACCTGTGAGAGGGATATTCCTTCAGCAGGGCAATACTGGGAATAGACACTTCACCCAAGGCAACTTTTAAATGCTAGTAGATTTAGAAAAATGTTGTTTTCTCCAGTAACTATCTCTTTGGTTTTAAAACACACTAAAGAAACTAAAAAGGAAATGGTTCTCAAAATTTCTTTCCATTTTATTCTTAAAGTGTTTACTTGCCCTCTGGGACATTTTCTGCATTCTTATGTATTATGTAAATGAGATCTAAATCTAAAATGTGATTTGTGTACTTGGAAGCATTATGTATTCATCCACATAAGAAGCAATGGCAGATATTTACAAAGAACTTCTCTGCTCTCCACACACAGCATTCAGGAAGCTTCCTTCCCTAAAACAATGTTCTAAGGTGCAGTTGCAAGGGGATGAAAACAAAAAACGTACCCTTAGAAGCTGTAATTTAAAGTATAGTCAACATTAAGCATGACCTAACATCTGAAGAGACTGAAAAGTATTTAAGTTGTGTTTCTGGTTTTGACAAAGAATTCCTGTACACCCACATTTTATCTTCCTGTCAGTGAAATAAAAATAATATTTAAAAGCTCAGTAACATAAATGTAGGTTTCTATGGTTTCTTTGTATGGCACCCTGGTCTCCTTAGTGAGGACATGGCACTGAAATAAATTGTTGGCTGCAAAAAATTGTTGCTTTTTTTTTTATTTTTATCAGAGATCTTCCAAAGATGATGTAATCAGTTACATCAGTAGCAGAAACAGTTCTTGGAGAAGGAGCATGTTATGAAGCATCTCCATAGGTAACTCCCAGATGTACCAGCACTGTGATGACTGTCACTCTCTCTGTCCTTACACCTTTTGTCTGATAACTGAAATTCAGAGGGTTTCTAGCAGCAGAGACAAAGGCTGAGAAAAAGCTTGAACTTTGTTGGGCTCAGAAAAACAACAAAAAAATGAGGGGTTTCTAAAAGGCCTCATATGCCTGGAGATGGAAGAACTTTTTTGAGTGACTTCTAAAGGACCTCATGTAAAAAAAGACAGAAAGATTTATTTATTTATTTATTTATTTATTTAATCAAAGTACCTGATATAAGTAATTGCTTTTTCCAGGTTGTTTACATCATTGACCAACCTTACCTGGATTAATTTTCAACCAGGTCACACATCAGAACCTATTGTCTCCATTTCTGCTTCTTAGGGGGGAAATATTTCATTTCCAGTAGATCCAATTATTTGAAATTTTATGTGGTTTATCATGCAAATATTATAATAAATTAGTACAGTTAAGTTTGTCTGTAGCATTGTAATAAAGGGAATAACATCATTAATCTCTTAAGAATTCTTTTCATCTTCAGCAAGCTGATATGTAGGAGGCAACTCAGTCATCTGAGGATTCTTCATGTTCTTGACTGCTCCTACAAGTACCTCCTTGACTTTACAGAGCACTTTACAGTTTTTGCAAGGTTGGTTGCATTTTGGTTGGTGAAGAACTAAGAAAGTTAACAATTCAACAGTTCTGATCGGCTTTGTAACTTCTGCAGGAACCCCAGACTTCTTTAAGGTCCTGGCAGAGTTTATAAGTCCTGCAGGACCTCGCAGACAGTTTATAAGTTCCACAAAATCTCACATAGTTTTAACAAACCTTCAGGAGTCTGTGAGGTTTTATAGGCTCCATAAGATCTCCTGCAGTTTTATAAACCTATCAGAAGAACACGTGTGGGTACATAAACGCATTCAGTTCTTATAAAAGCCTGAAGAGCTTTTATGCTTTCTCATATCTAACCCCTCACCTCAGGATTCACAGCCCTAGCATATAAAACAAACCATCACTATCCTGAAACTTAATGTTTTCCAAGATCACCAAAAAGTCATTTTCATCAGAGAGTTGTTAGACACCTGTGCTCAGTTAGTTTTGCTATGAAAGATTCTAAAGCTACAACATATTCATCATTTTTGAGTGACTTGGATTCCAGTGAAAAAGCATTGCAAAGTACACATAGGGGAAAATTTAATGTCAAGAACTATAGAAATTTACAACAAAATTTGGAATCAAGTCAAAATGCTAATTTTCGTGGACAGAAGTTAAGATAAACCTATAAGGAAACCAAGATCAAGTAATTTTGTTGTAAGACACTCACATTAAAGGGCTGTAAATCCTCTATAACATGAAAGACTTCTGATTTGAATATCATCGAATTAATTTCAAATTTCCATCAGATTTCATTTCCTTACCTACTAAAATATACAGACCGCATTGGAAATTGCATATATTTGTCTGCATAATTTAGAAATTTAGAACTCTAAAAGTAAATCTCATAGTGGAAACCTATTAAAATATTAATTGAATGAAAATTCTGCAATAATCACCATGTGAAGATAAAAACATACTTTCTTGTTTGCATTGATTTTAAGAGGGCCTGCCTGTTGCCAAACACAGTAGTGAAACTGGTATATATGAAAAAAAATTTGTTCTCATATGCTACTTTTTTTCAACCAGAAGGTGAACATCAAGACTACAAACAGACCCACTCCTAAATTTTTTACTTGAAAGAATCTCCTTTCATTATTTTCAGTGTGAGATTCATCGGAGTGGATGTCTAGACTAAGCCTAGCATTTCTTTATTTTCATTAAAAGTAATATTCCTTCTCTGTGCTCAAAAACTGCCTCTGCATTGCTTCTTGGCAAATATGCTAAATTTGGGAAAGACCACAATTGATTTTTTTTTTTAATTAAATGTCATAGAAAGAGAAGGGTAAGTTTTCAGATGCAGATAGCCTCTCATCTACAGAGACAGACAATTTATGAAACATTGCTGATGAACACATGCATGGTACACACACACATTCCCCTGATGAGATTAGGAATTAACATCTCCAGAGGAGGCATAAGATATCTGTTAATGGGATATCACACCCCACATATATATTTTTAATGCATGTGAAAATATTGCCTCGGGATTTTTTCCTGTCTCTGCAAGTTTCTCATGTTGTACTGAACAAAGATTGCACTGCCATGAGATTTTTGCTATTATTCTAAATAGGCAGATTTAAAAGAGAGATATGATTATACTGGGGGGGAGGGGCAGGTAGTGGGATAGAGGCAGCATTGACTTATTCATTATCTTTGTAATCTGGCTCCTTACTTTTAGTAATTCCACAGTTGTCATTAAGCACTGAGTGAGCAAAGTGGACATTTTTATCTCTTATTACTGCTTATCTATTATTGTATGTGGCCTACCAGCTGAGGACTGAAACTAGAAAAGTACAATTCAAACCCACAACATACCTATTTCTTCTTCAGATTCTATTTTTCTTCCCAGTTTTGGTTGCAGTGATGTATGCTATCTTGCCATCATTGTCTTCTTGGTTTTAATTAGCTGTGTTCTGTAACTGTTAAGGAAAACCAGAATTTTAAGTGGAAGTGAATGATGATCCAAACATCCATAAGACTTTCTTGGACAAGACATTATATGGATTTTATACAAGTCAGAGAAGTCAATGCATTCTTGTTCTCTAATATAGCTGCCCCTTTTGTAGATACATCATTTTTGATCATATAAATTCTGGCAATGAGGAAATTTTAGCAGCTTCCAAGAGCAAACCAACAATGTAAATCCATTTGCCTTTTCTCCCTTGATTCTTCTGACATATCAGATTTCTTTTTTCTCATATTTTATTCCTTCTTGGGAACTGTGGCATGCTTGTGGAAACAGACCAGTCACTGTGGGGTGACTAAACAATTTTTTGGTTTTTTAATAAGTAAAATTCTACTTTATAGTTAGTTCTTGCTTTAAGATTACACATGCAGGAAAAAGTCCCATGATATGTAAGATTTTTATTCTTCATTAAAAGAGATCTTTTGTTTGCTAGGGACTTTCCTGTCATTATGATTGCAAGAAAAACTTTGGAAAACTTGAACTCAAAAACTGTAATATATATACAATGTTTTAAATATCATGGGGTTTATGCTGTTTCTCATTATTTTCTGGGACCAAGTGCAAAAGCTTTGTGACTGGTGATATTGCTGTCTTGTCCATGTCTTGTCCTTTAGATTTTTGTCCTTAAGCTCTTCTGAGCAGGAATTGTAATGTTCTTTATACTTCTGTGCCTAGCACACTGGGATTGACAAGATTTGGGGCTCTATCAGCTGCCAACATATACAAGTGAAATAAAAAGAGCTGAAAACAAAACAAAGAGTCTCTTTAACATCTTTCATCCTTTGAGTGAGGGGATTTAGAAGAGAAGAAAAACATTAATTCCTCTGCTTTGTAGCTATTGCACTGGGATAGTGGATAGCCAAAGAATAAGGTCTCTCATTTAAATAACTATCTTTGTCCAAGTCTATGCTTCAGACTTCATTGCAGCATGGAGATATCCTAATATACGAGTTGTCCTGCTACAAAAACAGTATTTCTGCTCCTTGCTAACCAAGCTAGGTGGCAAAAAAAAAAAACAAAAAAAAAAACCCAAACCACAAATAAAAGAAAAAAGGCCTTGCAAATCCTTCCAAATGCTGCAGTGAGCTCTGCAGACTGTATTCCAGGTCTTTCCAACCCTACAAATATTAACTAACATGCCCTGTGTGCCATGGCCATGCAGGAAGACAGCCCTGAGTGCTTCCAAAGTGTGGTATGGTCTAAGGAAGGAGATCTTTAAAACTTAGGTTTGAGGAAAAGAAATAATTTTTTCTAATACTATAATTAGCTCCTTATCTCACTTTCCTGCTGAATGGGTAAACCAGCTGGTCACTTTTCATTCCTTTTTACAATGAATAACACAATGGGTGCTGAAAGATGAAGAGGGCACTAGTTGCCTCTCAGCTAAGCTGCTTAGGTCCAAATGTTGATGTTTGCTCATAAAACCTCTAAAACTTTTGACCATCATCCAGCAGTAGGCAGTATATATGTGATGGTGATGATGAACCAGCTGTGATTATCCCATTTCACCTGGAACCATCAGACAGATTTCCTTTCTTGTACCTTTATCGTAAAGTAAATCCTTTTCAAGGGGCCAGTGACAACTCTAATGGACAATTTACAATCCACTGAGCTTCTGGATTAAATAACAGTGAGTCTGTAAACCAACAGGCTTCAGAGAAAACACTAGTAATTTGTTTATTGCCCTCTCTCCGTTCCCCAATTACGATTGATCTCCGCTTAGCAGCCTAGTGCTGCTAATTGTTTGGAAAAGAATGAAATGACTTAATCTTTATAGGCATCTTCTAGCCTAGGGTTTGACTTCATAATTCACTGTGTCAATCTCTCTGAAGCAAAGATAAGTGGAGTGCATAGCTGCTGCATAGTACATATTGTACTTTGAAAAAATACTCAATTTATAAACAGTAAAGCCTAGATGGGCTCTGCTAAGTATCTGACAAAACTTTGCCACTGATGGCATTTGGCTTTTTGCCAGATAGGCAGGCAGGAATAAGCCTGAGAGAGGACTTCCCTGTGCCTCTGTCCTGTCAAAGCTTGTGCTTGAGTCAGAATTTAATCAGCTCTTTATCTCCTTATCACTTCTAGGGAGAGTATTCTGCAAGTATTTAACATGGGGAGGAATCTCTGCAGATGCAATCACTTTGAAAGGTTTAATGAGATGCTTCTTAATATTATTTTTTGCTAGGGATTGCTTAGAGACAAACACTTGCATTTTCAGAACACAAAGACTTCTGATGATAAGGCCTTAAATTTTTTTTTTTCTTCTTTAATCTTCAGTATCAAATATTCAGTATTTGAGAATTTCTGTTTTTGTGCTACTGATGGATCTCTTGTACTAACACTGCACAATCACTTGTAATTGCAAGTTGCACCAAAAATGTCAGTGTACAAAGTAAGGAATATAACTCTTCATCTTTGTGATTAGGGTGTTCGTGCAGAAGTCACAAATTCCAGCACCTCCTCTGGCTCAGGTTGGAAAGAGTTCATGTTGCTGAAAACAGTTTTTATAAAAGTAGAATAACTTGAGAATGACCTGGTATTTTATTTTTTTTTAATGTAGTGTTCAAAGCATTCATTTGTGAGGAAGGAGATCTTGATAGAAGCAGGAAGATGGGGAGATTAAAATTCTTGTTATTTATATCCACCTGAATGATTTTTCTTCAGTGATACTGAAAAAAAAAAATGCTATTACCTAAGCCTTACCCAGTTTCTTTTAGCAATCTTAGGGTTGAATTACCCATCTTGCAGGGTATTTTTTTAAATATCCCATAGGAGCAGGATCCCAAAATATTGCCATGTATAGGATGGTATGATTTGCATCCTTCCCAAGGTAGTTCAGTGTATTAATGAAATATGAAGGACAATGGGTTTCTACAGAACTCCTCCTCTCCAGCCCCTATCTGTATTTTACAGAACAACCACCAGTTAGTGGGTGCTCTGTGCTGGTTTCATCTGTATCTCAGCAGCATAATTTTTGTTTTCAAAACTTATTCTGCATGCTTTCACACCATTGAGGTTTGACAAGAATCTTATTCTGATCACTTCTTTCTCACTTTTGCTGTTCCCCAGTCATATAGAACTACTTCTGGCTCAGATCATGGAGGAATTAAATGGGTAGAATGGGTTTATATACTTGCCTATATCCTTCCTCAGGTTTCAGCTCCCATCTTCTGATTATTTTGTGAGGTATAAGCTTAGGGGCCATCAGGAGAAATTATTACACTTGTCAAAGAAACAGCAGTGGAGGATCAACAGTCAATAAGAGAAGATCATTAGAACTGATTCAGATGGGGTCTCTTGGGATAAAATAGTTGGTCAGAGCTGGAAAATCAGTCTGCTTGAGTGTGCTAATAGCTAAGTGACAGTGCCTTCAACAGGATGATTAGTAAGGGGCATCTGATAAAGGGTACTGCAGCTTCATAGGAAGGGGACTCTCCCATTGACCAGGAAAAAAAGAAAGAGGTCAGAATGGAAAGGCTGGTGGAAAATTTGAAAGGTAATAGCAGACACAGAATTTTCTTTCCAAAAAGTAATAAAAGTTCCAGAGCTTTTACCATTGTTTTATGGAAGAAAAGTGAGACAGAGGATATCTTCAGGATGCATCTTGCTGTAAACTCCAGTGCCCACAGATGTGCTGCTGAGAGTACTGTAAAGGGCTATTGCTGCTCCTGGGGTTGGCTTCTGCTTTGCATGGGTTAGGGTCTGGGTGCTTGACACAGATGGAGAAACCACAGAAAGGCATTTTCCAACAGAAACAGTGAAAATACATCAGCTGAAAGGCAGTCAGTTCAAATGGACCAGCAGCTTTGTGCATGTTGCATGTCTATCATAAAAGGCTTGGTTTGGCTTTCGTGACTATTTTCCAGTCACAAGAGATGAACCCATAAAGTAGGTCAGCTGGCACAGGAGCAAGTGTACACAGCTCCCAACAATTTCAGTCAGTGAAATGAATATACATATCCAGAGACAGAGCATAATCTTATGTCACAAGTATATTTGATCTAAAATAAATTGCAGTGAAACTTGCACTGAGGACAAATTCCAGTAGGCAATATCCTCTCTTAAGACTGCTTCAAAGTATCCTCAAGATTTCCAGCACAATTATATCCAGATTTAGTAAAATGCCAGCTCCACTTGGCAACAGAGTTTTTTTATTCATAGTCCCTGGAGTGGTAGCTTAAGACATCCCTCAGTATACTTCACCTGTCTGAAACACTTTCACATGTTCACAGGACTAAATTAAACTGAAATTACTCTTTTTTTTAATAATCCACAGTACAGCTCTTAGATAATCCCTAAAATAATTCTGAATAAAAATATGCCATCAAACAAGGTTTCAGAATCTGCTCATTACACTCTCTAATGTGAGTATGCAATATATTTCTAATTCTCTCAATTGTTTTACTCATATTTATTCTAATTCTATGCAAATAAATAGGAGTACTAAATTCCTGGTGTTTCTGTGGTAAATAATACATTTGAAATCTCAAGTGGAAGGTTTAGATCAGGAAGTAAACTGACTATCTGCAATGTATCAATGTCTGAAAAAAATCTTTGAAAGGTTGTGGGTATGTGAGAATGTATTTTCCCAAATTTATGCTTATAAATTTGAATTTGAAATAATATCATATGAATAGAGATGAACCACTTAAAAGCACTGCATTCACCTAGGCTTCAAATTGGATCCTAGAAGGGGGAAACTGAAAAAAACCAAAACAAAATAAAAAAGGCAAATCATCTGCCCTCCAAAACCACCACTTACTATTACCACTTACCAAGTAACAACAAAATATACTTGATGCTGTTGACAGCCTGTCTTCCCTTCACACTGCCACCCAAAGCATGATGCAATGCCAAATTTGTGCCACATCTGAAATCAGAACTACACCAGGCCAAATTTTGTGCTTCCTCACAATCCCTGTGATATAATCCCTCTCTTGAAAGTGGTCCTCAGCAAAGTTCCTAGCTGGGCATGAATGTCCTACCACTGTCACCCTCAGATGCTCACCATACTCTTGCAGCTTTGCTGTTATCAGAGGTACTGGCACTAGAGAGGTTCTAGGAGTAACTTTTTGCATTTCTTTGAATTTGTCATCCACACTGGACCTGACCACCTGCTGTTCCATTTTTAGCTTATTTTGTTCTTTGTTAATAAAATTCAGCACTTATTTGCTATACACTAGTAAGTATACAACACTGAAAAGAGACTGACAAAATAATGTTGTTGAGTGCTTGTACACTGAGTTTATCAGGTTCAGGTTCTGAATTGTTAAAAAATCTGAAGCTAACAGTGTTGGGAAACAGTCTTGAAGGAATGAAACAACAAAAAACACAATGAATTTCTATTGTTCACACAATATACATGCTTTCTAAAGTAACTGAGTTACTTCTTTTTTACTTGATACTGCTTTTTGTTTCCTCTGCTAAACAGTGCTTAAAAACCACAACTTCAGTCAATCAGTAAACAGAATCATTACTTCTAAGTGTTTCAAATTCTGAATCAAGGGTTTCATTTAATTTTCCAAGTGGAATAATGCATATAGATGAGGATGTCAAATTGCAAATAACCTGTATTAGAATGGCGTGTACAGTGCTTATGGTAAGTAATCAACATTATTGACTTAGCTTAGGGATTTAAAATGCTGAAAAACACTAACAGAATAAATTGATTGGAAGAATGGAGATGTGCATTGCTGTGTTAAAAATCTGAAATGAGAGTAAAATGATGCAATAGTATTTTGTAATTCAGAAATATATATGCATAGATACACGTATAGGTATATATGAATAATGCTAGTATTATTGATTTAAATTTCCATAGGGACAAAAGAAAGCCCACTGACTTTGATGTGAATGGTTATGCTGGGATTCATTATCAATATGTTAAAATACAAATTGTTGGCTACATCACGCCCCTGCTGAACTTTTTCCATTAGTAGTTAATGGCCATCAAGTCTTACTTTTCATAGTTTTGAAAGCTTTTTTTTATTATTATTATTGTTCTATAATCACTATAGTCATGCCAGGAACCTTTCCAGAGATAATGACAAAACTCAAATGATTCTTTTCTAAATTCAAAGATGTTAGACTTGTATCTGTCAGTGGGAACATTACCACATAATGTTTAGCAATTTCTTGTGTTTCAGTTTGAGTAGCCAAGGCTGCCACAGTGAAGTGCCTCTCAGCATTTTCATAATGAACAGAGGTTTGAGGTGGGTTTTTCCTGTTTTTTTTTTTTCCTGTAGCTTAGAAGTAGAGGTGGCCTCAGCTTGGAATTTGACTTTTATTCATAAGAGTGCATCAGATTTTTGCCGTAAGCAAGCCTAGCCAGGAAAGACACTGCTGCTTGTAAGGATTTCATTTAATATGTTCAGCTGTAGGTGAATGTGATCCCTGGATTTGTTCCTTGTTTGTCATTCACAGGATTCAGTGTATCAGGCACAAAGCATGCCAAAGCTCAGTGGTGATATTCCTGCCCATATTAAAAAGCTCTTTAAAGCCACGGGTTGCCTTGTTGATTTCACTGTGACTGTTTGCTGTGTAAAATGTTAACTGCAAGAAGTATATCATGACCTCTCTTTGCCTGTGCACAGGCTGCCTGTGCAGGAACTGCAGTTCACCAATGCTTCCACTGCAGAGTCACCTTGGGTTGATATCTTGTCAGATCTCATAAGCTCCGCATCCATCGGACCCAGCAGCTGGGTGACACAACCTGGAGGGAAAGCCATCTCCTGGTTCTTCTCCCCAGCAGGGGAGGGTGAACCTTCCCATGTAGTGATGCCACCTCTGGGATAAAAGCAGGATGTGCTTGTGTTCCTGAAAGGTCTGATTTAATTTATTTTTTTTTTTAGAAGTGGGTTTTAAGTACCTGGGTCCACGCCGGGGTCCTCATCTGCCATAGTGGGATCCCTGATCCAGGGTTGCTGCTGGGTCCCTTCTGAATTGGTGTGCAGGGTTTCTGCTGGTTTTCACCTTGCAGGTCACCAGTTTTGCTGTGGATAAAGTATTGTCTATCTACCTGCAAGCAGGTGTAATTTTGAAAGCAACAGGGTATTTCATGGGATGGAAAGTGCTGTATAATGGCCCAGTTCTGTGGTCGATCCTTGAAGCTATGCTCGTGGTAACTAGCAATGGGTCAATGCCTCCCTCTGGTTTTGAAAACATTAGTGGAAATTTTGCCTGAGCAGAAACTGTGCCATTAGGCCTTTGTGTCAAATGTTTTCTAGACACCTGTTCTATCATGCAATGCTCATGCTGTAATAATAATGCTCTACTGTTGCTGTTCATCTACATTAAGCTACCCTATGAGCTGCCCTCTTGAAGTGAATAATCTGTTTCCACTGCCCTGCATGGCAGACATCGTTTGTAGTCTGAGGTCGCCCTCACCCTAACACTTACCTCCATATGTGCCTGGGTGTGCATATGTGGAAATATACATATTAATTACAAATCCCCCTATGTTAGCCTTGCAAATGAAAGCGTGCTCAGTTAAGCGCGTGAAAGCTGTGGTGCATGAAATGCCAGACATCTTGCTGCCCGTGCAACTTAATTTGGGCTTCCAGGCTGCCCAGTGTGCCTACTTCCTGATGAAGAGGGAACCTTCTGAAAACCGTACTCAAATAATTTTTTATTTTCTTCCAGAAGGATTACAGATTTTACGGATGGCGGTAAGGAGCAATGTTTCTTAACTTCTTGTCTTTCACATGAATATGGTTTCTAATAATTTTTACATCACATTGTCACATAAATACCTTCTTCACAAGAAAAATCAAGATTAAATTGTATTATTTTTATCTGTAAAGAAAAATAAAAAGCAAAATATAACCATTCCTACCACCAGTTCCAAAACTTCTCTTCACAAACTTTCCTTTCTTTTATACGTCAACAAGTGTTCCCAGGCTTTGTTAGTCCTGGAGTTTACCTTGCAGTTGCAAGATAAGGAAAGGAAAAGGTGACCATTTCCACTGAGATGGTCAGTGGCATTGAGGCCCTTCATCTCATCCTTCCTCATCCCTGTAGGGGCTGGCAGCTCCCAGACCCTCCGTGGGCAGATGTGCTGCCTGCAGCTGCCACCACCCCACTCTCCTCCCCTCTCGCCATCGGAGGGGCTGGCAGCAGCTTCGTTTTCCTGGGAAATATGAGTGAGTGAAAGGAAATGGCAATTATCAGCTATTCAAATGGCAGCAGAACCTGAATGGGATTTCATGGGACAGATAAAAGAGCACTTCTCCCGCCCAGGAGCCTCTGCCGGATCAAGCAGTGGAGGTTTTAGATTTAGGAGAATCTTTTATAGTGGAAAGCTGGAGCTCCAGCTTCCCCCATAGCTTTGGGTTTATTTATCACTATTCATAATGCTAGATTCAACCAATTCAGCTGCCCACCCTCTACTTGTGGTGTTCACTGCTTCGATGCTGTAGCTAAATTAGCCATTGGTGGCAAGCTGGGTTTATTCGGGGGTGTAGAAATGGCCCAGTAAAAGCCAAAGCTTGTTTCCTTTCTGACTGCTTGCTATTGCATTTTACCCCTTTCAGCTCCAAGAATTAGCGCATCCATTCAGCTTCTAACTAGGATTGCACAATTTAATTCTTCTCCTCTGGGCTATACAGATGACATGCTTCATATCACAGCAGTTTTGAGCATATGCATCCTTGTAATATATTTGTAACTGGTGCTTCAGATGATCTGAGTACCAGCACTTCTGATGTTTCAAGCTGCATTTGGGCATTCACCAGGGATCATTTCCCCAGCATGCTGGAAGAGCACTCTGTGAACCCCCTGCTGTGTTTCCCCAGTTGAGACCAATGTTACTGCTGTTACAGAAGAGCTATGCTTCTGTTAGCAATAACAACTCAGTACATTATGGTGGATTCTGCTTTTTTCCTCCAAGTTCTGCTCAGAAACTGTTGTGTGCTTAATACTAACCCCAGCCAAGTTTTCTGGCCAGTTTGCTGCTCTCCTTTCTGTGGCTTGCATATCATCCTTATCATGGAATTTTATTGCATCAAGTCAGGGTTAATTGAGAAGAGAATTTTTATCCTAACCAGTTTTCAACACAGAAAATTTGCCTCTGTATAGTTCTACAAAGCTTGGTATGTGGTACCTCACTGTGTTGCATCTGCTGCATCCCCAGCCTTTTCCCACACACAACAGTGGGTTTTGCTCAGCAACCTGATGGGAAAGGCCAAGGTAATTCAGCCTTCAAATTTCAGTGATTATGGTATAACTTCATAGAACTTTATTATCCTCATTTAGAGGGTGTTTACTTTTGCTTATAGGCCATTGTTGTGAAGATTATCATGTTTATTGTTTCTATCAACTTAAATAAACTTCCTATACTATGTAAACTCACCCATGAAGTGTCTGTACATACACAATTTTACACTCACTTAAATAGCAGAGCAGTCTTTGAGCAACATAACACTTTTAGGTACATTAATTTTTTTTTTTCCAAGAGCTTTGCACAGACTTACATATCTGATATTTTAAAAGACTGCAATTACTGAAAGTGCTGATGCAAGGCCTACTATTAAAAAAAGAAATCCAAGTTCCTCCTGTTTTGACCATAAGATAATTGCAATATTTTCCAAATAAAAGTGCCAGCACATTGCCATTTATGGCCAATATTATAGACAGCTAGTAAAAGCTGTTCCCCTGATATTGTTTTTTCCAACAAAATTTGATAAATTGCAAGAAATCTAATTAATTACTTGCAAATTTGGGGCAAGGGGCAGTATTGTTATCCCATCCAGGTCCTATAGGATGGGGATGGGAAAGACTCCCATGTCTTCACAGAACAGGTATCAAAGGTAGCTTCATCTTACAGAAACCTCTTCGGGATTAGGAACTTGCAAAACACAGCAAACTCTCTGAAATGTTGCAAAGAAAAAAAGTGCTCCAAGTATAACTAAATGACTTCACAGGAAGACAGGCACAGGGTCTAATTTAGGAACAGCCAGCACCATGAAATATTAGTCAAGTGCTAGCACAGCCATTAATACTCTTTTAACACAAAGCAATTTCACAGCCTCATTTACTAACTGGAATCTCCCAAGTCTAGTTGGTAATTGTGCTTTTTATTCATCTCAGTAAATTCCATTTAGTGCTTTTTAGCAGTTTCTTAGCATAAATGCATTCAATGTTGTTAAATTGGATTAATAGCTTTTATATGTGATGTATGTTATACATACATTTAACTGAAGGTGTTTCAACTCATTACAGTCTTTTTTTATAAAGCACACTTTTCTTTTTTTTCCCTCTCCTTCTGGTAATATTTTTGTAATAGAAATTTATGATATACAGTTTATAAACAGAGGCTTATAGGGGTCATAGTGTTACAGTTATCTTTAGCTCACTTTACATTGTTTTGACCTAAAGGAAACCTAGGTCTCTTCAGGTGGGTTAGAACATGGATAAATAATTAGAACAGTTGTACGGTTATGGATTTTTTAATTTTACATCTGTCTAATTTTGCTTAAAACAGATGCAAAATTGGAGTGTTTTGCAGTGGCCTCATATTTTAAAACACTCCTTTGGAGCACATTTACAGAATTACAACCAGATGTTTACTTCAGTCTCTATTGAGTTCCTTCATGATGTTTCCTGTAATTTTTTAAGTAAAGTCTTGATAAAGATTGAAATTGTTAAATTAGGTATATAGTGCTCAAGTGCATTCAAATTCTGTGTCATTCAGCACCTGGAGTACATCAGTCGGATCGGTGCCTGTCTGGATGAGAGGACTTTTTAGCCTGCAATTTAGTGACTAGTCAGTCAGTACTTGGAAATAGCTGACTGATTAACTGACATCATCAAGCACCATCCTCATTCATCTTTTGTGCCATGTTCCCTGCTTTCCTGCTGATAAAAGACATGAGAGGGGCAGAAGTACAACATCACATAATTGTGCCTCAATAAGTCCCTTGTGGAGCAACGTGAAAACTCCAACACAGCAGAGGGTTGTGTTGGATCACAGGAAAGTAAGGAATGAACAAATCACCTGGGAGTTTTAGATTGGAAAGAGAGAGGAAGTGACATTCTCATTGCCTTAAAAGGAGGAAGAGAAATACACCAGCTACATTTTTGGATCAACTGACACTAGTGCCAACTGTGCATGTCTCTTTTTGTATGCATGGTGCCAACCTGGACTCTGCCCCCAGAAGCATCTCCTGAGCTCCTGTTCTAGGGATCCATATTCTCGACAAAGTAAGCTCAACAAAGCTGCAGAGGAAAAAGTAATCAAGCAGAGAAAAAGCTGAGGGCCTGAATGGAAAGTTTCAACTGTGAATCCAGAGGAAAGGCTGATGTTGAGAAATACAAGATAGACTCCCAGTGAAAAGACCTATGTGCACAAATACATATGCATATTTACAAAAACTTCCTCTGATAATTTTAAACACAGCTGGGAACCAAGCAGCAAACAAAAAAACAGTTTGTGTATCTTGTTGGCATTTGTTTGGGTTGAGCTGTATTGTTCATTCTGGCTTTCCCATTTGTGAAAAAGCTCCTGTCTTAACTTTTGTGGTATATTTAACACATACTCCAATGTTTTCAAACACCAGCTCTTTCATAAGAAGCCATAATTGTTAGAATATTATTCAGGTACATCTCATCCACTTTTCTAGACATGTCTTATGGAAAGTGCAAACAAATGTGGGAAAAGCTTCATTAAGTGTAAGGTACTGCTATTTCTTGTATCCTATCAGTTTCTGCAAGTCTTTCTCCATCTCTTAGGATGTGGCATGGCAAATATGTTTGTACTTTCACATTTCTGTGAGTTTCCAACACCTACTGCAGCTTAAGAAACTCCCTTTATGTTCTGAAAGCTGCTGACAAGACTGGAAACCGATCCATTACTGGACACAGGTTTCTGAGCCTGAGCTATAGCTAGATGTGGCAATGGTAACTTGCACATCCTTCTGAAAGAAATAAGACTGCTTTTAAACAACCTGATGTCACAAGAACATATGTCTTTTGTTTTATTTAATGATGTATGGCAAATAGCTGAGCATAGAAAAAATACTTTGCTGTGAGATATGAGGTGTGATTGTTGAAAAGTAAAGTGAAGTAAGCTGTAATGGTCAGGGATGAACCCACCAAAGGCAGGAGGAGATAGGAAGACCTCATTTCTGCTATTTTTCTTCATCAGGAAAATCTATGCAGGCTGATTTCTTTCTCCAAACCAAGTTAAACCCATCTCTGCTTTTGATCTCAGTATTGTCGTACAACAAAATGAAACTGTTCACTCCTAAGAAATATCACCAGCTTTGTTCCCAGGGTGAATAGTCCCATTTCTGATGACAGCCATGCACTAATAAAATTTGAGTGATATTTGCAATCCTTTATTTTCTTTCGTCCGAGGGGTAGAAGCAATGATTCAATTTTAATCCTCCAGTTTTCCACTTCAGAAAACAGTTTCCATCTTTGTTTCAATTCAAAAAGTAGTCTTATTATTTGCATACAGAGCGTATTTTATTATGATGTTTTTATCTCTGAAATCTGTAACATTTTATTACTGTACTAGGGACAGGTGTCAGTGATATATTTCTTTCCTGTGTGCAGCAATCCATTGTAGGTGGCGTATTTCCTGCGTTAGGAATTATCATTGATAAAACACACAAAATGCATGTAAATTGGTGTTGAAGTCACAGCAAGCTTAGATTTTTCTGGGTGCAAAATGTCAGCCTATGTGCTCTGCTTTCGGCTTTTTTTTTTTTTTTTCTTGTTTTTATTTAAACCTTGTGATTTCTCTGTTCTGTATAGTTAAGGAGGATTCGTAACTTCATGGTATGATCCTGCTCAGATGAGATCAATGCTTCAGAAAAAGAACTTTACAAGGGTACAATGCAAACTCTTCAGAGTCCAGACAAAACTTCAGACCTTGCCAATCACAGGTCAATATGAGCAGGCAGAGAGGCAGGGAGACCAAAGAACTGGTTGTCAACTACACTAGCAGATCTTATTCATGTCTTCTGCTGTGGTTAAGGGAAGTTTCTTTATTCTTCAATAACTGCAGCAATTAGTTTTGAATTAAAAGTACCACTGAAGCACAAAATCATGACCAACAGAAAAAGTGAAACATATTGTTTCTGTCAATTGAGGTGGTTTTTCTTCCATACTGCGCTTGACAGTAGTTTATATCTTTCACCAGATATCTGCCAAAAATCTTTTAAAACCTTTCCATTTTTCTTTTTTGGAAGAACATTGAAAGGGTTGGTTGGAAGACAGAAACCTTCCCATATGTCCCATAATATTTAATTTAGAAAAAAATCAAATTCTGACTATATTTTCGCATTGCTTGCTGTCTTGATCAAAAAATCTTACCAGGCTCCAAAATATGATAATCACAGAACATTAATCAGGATTACCCAAATTTGATGGCTTGGTGGTTTTTTTACTTCTATTCATTTTTAGAGCTATGGTCACATACTGACTGTATCACAGACAGCATAGGGGAGCTAATTTAATGATATAAAAGTCAAAGAGATAGATTGGAGGATATTAAAACAATTATAGTTTCCTCTTTTGAAGAGGAAGAGAGGGAATTTTTTTTTCTGTTTAATAAAATATTATTTAAATTTTAACTTAGGGTAAAATAATGCTAATAAAAAGAGTGGAAAACGCTGCCTAGTAAGGAGCAAATTTTCAACTTCTCAAAAAAATGAACTATTTACCTATGATAGCTAGCCCTATTACTACACAGAATTTAATAAAGAGATTGCTACCTTCTGTTTCCTTTATTAACAATCAACAACTTTTTAGTACAAGGCTCTAAAAAGGAGATTGACCTTCTCAGGAATGAAAAACTTAATTCTTCCCTATCTGTTGTGCTTATATTTGTAGAATACACATTGCAGTATGTCTTATATGGCAAAATGCACATTAAATGCTTAGGTACAGGCAACTGTGTCATGTTGCTTCAAAAAAAAAAACACTTGTGAGTCCTGAAAACTCCTCAAGTAATGGCAATACAAGAGGATATGTGTCTGTGCATATTCACTGTAATTAATATTCACCTAGCCCTCTAAGCATCCCATATTGGTATAAAAATCAGGAAATTTTCACTCTTTTACTTAATAGTTCCTTCATTTATTCCTGAAGCATTTTGTCACTAGCCTGCTTTCACCTATGACAGAACAGGTAAATCTCAGATTAATATTTCTGCTCCAATCTAAAATGGATCCTTCCTAATACTGCCCAAGGCTGCTCAGGTTATGAATTTTGTGGTGTGTTAGGATACTCCTCATTGATAAGAAAAGAGCAGAGATTAGATATGTTCTAAGCTGTGTGTATGTTCTCTCTTTCATATGGCTGAGAGAAGCAGCCTTTAAAGGAATGTTTCTTTTTTTTTTTTTTTTTCCCTGAATTGATATGTGGTGTATTTCTTTCTTACACAAGGTGACAGCATGTGTGAGATGTAAAGACTAGTTTGCTCAGGCAATTACCCCTTGTTGATAGCAGATTATTTCCTCTGGCAAACTTGAAAATAACTTGTTGGTGTGTAAGTTACTGCTGTTCTGGGGATGCAGTAATTTACTCTCCTGTCTCTTTTATGAGCACATTTATTTTAATCAGTAGAGTTTGGAATGGCTCTTTTTCATCTAACTCCATTTCTTTTGGAGTTATGCACCCTCTTATAATGTAACAAAGGAGAGTGCATTTGCACACACAGGAGAAAGGAGATTTGATGTATTGCAGAAGAGCATTCCTTATATAGGAAATCATATCCCATGCTCTTTTTCCGTGTAAAGAATGTAGCATTCATTTTCTACAGCAGTGGCCCAAATTATTTTTCTGAATAAGGCAATGTTTCACATCAGTGAGTTACTAGACATTATCACTCACAGCTGAGAACAGTGTCTCAGACAATAGTGATCACATAGAATTGGACTATGGGATTGTGCCACAGAAAATAAGGACTTGATTTTGGGGGGTTGTTTGCTTTGTGTATTTCCTTTCCTTTTCCCTTTCCTTTCCTCTTTCCTCTTTCTTTCCTCTTTCCTCTTTCCTCTTTCCTCTTTCCTCTTTCCTCTTTCCTCTTTCCTCTTTCCTTTTTCCTTTCCTTTTTCCTTTCCTTTCCTTTTTTCTCTCCTGTCCTGTCCTGTCCTGTCCTGTCCTCTCCTCTCCTCTCCTCTCCTCTTCTCTCCTCTCCTCCATCTCCATCTCTGCTATCATCCCCTTACTCCTTTCTTCTTTTCTTTTTATTTTTCTTCATTTTACTTAAAAACTTTAAAATACATATGCATTTTGTGGGTTATCGAATGCAAAGGATATTTTTCAGAAAAGATCACATCCCAGGAATGAAAAGACAACTGTCAAGCAAAATGCTTCCTGTACTGGAATGTGAAAACCAAAATGAAAGTGAAAATTAAAACGTAAAATGTGCCTTGCAATGGTTTGTGAAGCTTGGTCCGATATACAATTATAACTTAATTGATAAAATATTAACATCTAAACTATCACAGTAACTGGTTAAATACATTAATAATTGAAAACACTGCCAAACAAGCATGTTTTCAGTTCCTGCTTAAAAATTAAGAGCCTTTCTTGATGCATGTAAATAGCCCCCATTAAAAGTAATGGTACTTTTGTGAGCATTGTAGCTTTTCAGAATAAGAAATAAATCTTATCACATGCTTTGTGGGCAACTGTTGCTAAGTATTAACCTTTTTAATAACCTCATTGTGTCTGGAGACTCTTAACCTTTTTGCATGCGTCTCACCTGACTTATGCTTTGCTTTGTGCTGTCATCACATCTTCTGATATTACTTCTGATTCTGTTGAAAAAAACCAGAATTTTTCTGCATGACACATTTAGAAAACAAGTGCTAAAGCAAGTTTTGCATCCATGTCCCTGTGCAGTCTGGTGAAGTATCAGCTGCCCTTAGTTTTGTTTGCAGAAGTTACATTTATTTTCCTGTGATATGTGAGGTTCTTCTGAAATCTATTATGGTCAATTCATGATTCAGTAGTTACATGTTGTACTTTAGAGACACAATTAGTTCCCATAATTGGTCTTTTCTCCCTAAAACTCCTGATGCATGTCTTCTATTACTAGTTTGACCTCATTATGAGGAGAAAAAATTCAGATCTGTGAGTATTTCTATTTACTTCTCTTTTTTTCAGTAAGAATATCACATATTTCTCTTTCTTAAAATAACCTGTTGATATTTGTTGATTCTATGCATTGTCAATTTTTAATTTAATTAAAGAGTTCTGCACTTTTTCCTAAGAATTCACATGCAAGGGTATCACAAAATGTTTCTGATGTAAAGCTATGTCAGGAATTTTTTGAGACTCAAAAAAGATGCATGCTTTTTTTTTTTTTTTTTAATCTTTCTCTGCATTATGGTCTGTCCTAGAACAGCCAGGCAGAAGTGCCAAAATAGCAGAAGACAAGGAATTGTCATGGTTGTGAATTAATCAATCCTGGAAAATATACCATGAGAACATTTTCTCATATCTAAGCACATTGTTGAGAACTGGGACATTTGAACTGGCTGTGCAAGGGCTATGGAGTCACTCAGAGTTACTTCAATATTAACATAAGACCAGGAGAGATTTAAATAGGGAAGAAAATCCGAACTCAAATTTCAGGAACTCTGAAATTTGTTGTGCTGGAGGTGTACAAGGGAGGACTAATTGTCTGAATAAAAAGGTATTTTTTATGGACGTTATTTCTGAAATATCAAAAGGAAAAGCAGGTAGATCCTATCAACATGGAACAGAACTGCTTGCTGCAGCAGGCATATCAATGAAATGGCAGCTCATGGCTGAAAGGCAGATTGAAAAACCAGGCTCTGAAGAAGAGTGACTGCCAAGTAGGATTGACATTCTCCTCACTATGAGGGCAAAGCATGGTGATACACCATCAAAACTATTTATCATGTCAAAATCCATGGGAAGTTCAGTGCGGGCCGTGAAACCTCTGTCTGACAGTTCTGTTTGAAAAGGGCTTGAGACAGTCTTCTTACAGATTGCCTCATCAACACGAAACAAAAGTTGTATCTGCAGATTTGAAACAGATAAATAGTGGGGGCAGGGGGCAGGGGAATCTTCAGAACTTTTGAAGTACTTCAATATGTAAAGGTTATTTTATGGAGGCCGTATATTCCCTTTTTGAGTAAAACCTCTTGGGAAGGTAAGAGGCATTGTGTGCTGGTGCAACACATGAAAAGGCTGATACATCATCGACCTGAGAGCAGAAATGTGGTTCCTTGGGAAGAAAAGAAGCTGGCATTTTTAATATAGCACGGTGTCCCAATTAATGCCTTGAACCCTCTTTGACCTGTCCATTCAGTTGCCCTCATTTCAGATGCTGCTTAGACCTTCAAGACCAGAGATGAGATATCACTTCTTGATCTTTTTTTGCCATCCCTGACTCGTTCAAAACCTCTGAGAAAGACAGAACCCACAGAGGGGAACTTTTGCTCATCAGAGCAGTGGTGGCTTTCAGTGGAGATCACACAAGATGTTTGCAGCATGATTCTGTGGAAGTATGACACAGCCAACAGCTGAATTTCTCAGCTTTTCCAGTACCATGTCTACTTGAGTGGAGCGACACTTCCACATAATCAGCTATCCAGAGTCTATCATTTGTCACACACTGAACAAAGCCCTTTTTCAATGGTGGGGAACCAGTCATCCTGAATACAAAAGGGCTTTTTCATGTCCTTCGGTGTATGAATAGGTTAGTATGTCTTTAAATTGTTTGTGAGCCCTCTAGCTGTGCATTCAGTGCTGTAGGCAAGAAGCAGCCAGAATGCAAGACTAACTAGGACCTGAACATTTGTGAATAACCCATCAAAGACATTTATTTGAAGCCTAGTCAGTTTATTCAGTTTTCTCTCATTTGGTAAAGGCATAAAGGATGCAACATTTCTTTACTGATGCATATTGAGTAAGACAGACAATCACCTTGTCTTCTTTCAGAGAAAAAAAATAAAGTGAGCAGATCTCCCTCGCAGCAATTACAAACATTTTTGTGTGTGTTACAGTCCTGTGAGTAACAGTGAAATGCAAGATATGGTTACAGTTCACACAATATTTTAAATAGTATTTTTGCACCTCTTTGTGTGATGCTTTCATATGGTTCTGTACCCTGGGGGACCTTGGTCTCTGGAAAAGAAATAACAACGAGGAAAAAAAAAAAAAAAAAAAAAAAAAAAAGAAGCCCTCCCCAAAAACCCTCTCTGTATGAGCATTTTACAAATCAGTGATGGGTTTTGCACTTCCCTGCTATGTGCCAGACAGGAGAGAATGGACCCACATGTGAGTCCACAAGCAAGCCAGCAAAACTGCAAATGGAAGATGCGCAAAGTTTGGCACTGGCAAGGCAGTGAGATACAAGTATGAGTGGTAGACTTGATGTTTGTAAAAGAGAAGACTTTTTCTTTTCCTTGAAAGTACTTACAACCTAGGCAGGAGAGACTCGAATCCTCTTTTCCTTTTTTTTTTTTTTTTTTTTTTTTTCCTGCTGGTCAAATATTCATAAACTGGTATGTTTCCAAACAAAACTTAGTTTAATTTGGTCCCCTACCACCATGGGCATTGCTACTGATGGCATAGACCTTGCAATAAATTCAAGGACAATCTTCCATTTCATCTGCAAGGAAGTAGTTAACCTCAAAGTGCCAAGCACATGTCATTTATATAAGCAGAGGATGAGTGTAGATTTCAGTACACTTAAAACAGCAAGTTTAAGATATCACTGAGAGGACAAGTTGTCCTCTTTGCATTTCTGTTCACAGATTTTTGTCTTCTGTCAGTATCCTACGTGTACTTTACAAAGCTTCATCAGATTGAGTGCTTGATCACTTTGAATTGCCTAAGCTCTTGAAATCTTTTCATGAGCAGTTACTCAGAGGGAGTTAAATGCATTTGCTGAGCTCCTAAAGACTCCAGAGAGATCAGTGCTTGTAGCTGGCAATTTGAGATGAAATGCTGCTCTGAGATAGGGTGTAAAAGCCCCTTTGTTTTTATTTTGAGAAGTCAGAAGTGTTCACTGGCAGTAAGCCTCACCAATAATTCTAAAATACAGATTGGCATCAAAATACTGTCTCACGTGGAAAATATAAACTGGAATCACTGAGTCAAAACTATCATTTGGACTAGAAAGAATATTTCAAGAAGGCTAAAGGCAACAAGACTAAGGAAATACCAGACTCAGGAAGAATCTGAACTTTTCTGTGGGAATATTTTCTCTGGCTCTTAGAAGTTTGGGTTGGTTTTCTTAACCACTTCACTCTCCTGTTGCCTCTTGCCTGGGATGCACCATGATGGTGATGACCAGCATTGCTTGGCTGTGAGAAACTGTCAGCAAAGAAGAGCTGTGGCAAAAGTTAGCATGGAGACAGGATTTTAGGTGCTTTTAAGAATTTTCATCAAGGGTGTAAGCAGTCTTCTCCTGGTCTCACCCCATTCCTTATACATAAATGTTCCATGCATGAATAGTTAGGTTTTTTAGTGCCTACTATTAACCGTGGCTCAGGTTCTTTGAAGCCTCAATTGACTGCTTAATTATTACTCATTAAGCTTACATAGATAAATGTTTGAAGCTGATGCAGGAGAGTGATGGTAAACACCCCCTTCCACTCATAAGCACCACTGCACATTGGATTGGGACAATGAGAAATGAGGTTTTCTTTCTCTGCTACTGATCTGCTGCGTGGTCCTCTTCAAGCCATTTTACTTTGATCCCCTGCATGACACAGGATTCCAGACCAGAAAATCACTAGAGCAGCTGCAGAAACTCTTTGCTTGGTGTTGCTTTAGATGCTCCAGCATGGGGTGGTGCAAACACAGAACTAGTATTGAAAGATTTCCTGATGTTTTTGATGTTGTGATGACAATAGGACAAGAGGTTGTTTGTGAATTTTATATCCATGCTGGTGCACAAAAACACATGTGCAACACGTATCATCTACACATGCACATTTACATTATTCATACAGATTTATACCTTGTTTGCATCATCATATATGTACATGTAACCAGTGCCACTATATTGGAGATTCAAATAACCTTTGTGTTATATATAAGAAATTAAAGCAAATATCATGCTACTCTGTGTGCTCACTTACCCTTTCAAAACAAGCCTCATGATGAAAGCAATACTTAGCTAATTAATTACGCTTTGTCCTTGTTGCCAGCTTTAACCTACAGCATTGTCTTAGGCAGTATACCAAGACCAGGAAGATAATGACAGATGCATTGTGACATTCCCAGTGCAAATCATATTACAGTCCTCCTAGTACTAATTTTGCCAGCCAAAGCAAAGGTAATGCTGAGGTAATAGCTGAGCAAAAACCATTACAGCACCTCACTATCAGGTATGGAGGGCTCCTATGACTCATTTATAACAGTGCAAAGCCACCAAGCTGTTGTCTTTATCAGAATTATTTTCTCTGGCCTGTGATTTGTGGCACCAGCAAACAAGCATCCCCAGCCTCTGCACCAGCAGCATCATTTTGGGGACCAGTGTGGGTGTTAGTGACATTGAGAGGCAGATAACTACCAGGGCAGGAATCCAAATCCCCACCCACAGCCCTCTCCCTCTCTCCAGCAGTTAATGCCATCCCTGCAAATGTGGCATGTTCTTGGAGCCAGTCCAGAAGTCCTGGTCACAGGGATGAACTTTCCCTGACTTTGTGAGGCATTAACATCCAGAGCACCCGGGGATCTACAGCAGCCACTGATGAATCACTCAGAGAGGCCCCTTACGTGTGTTTCCTGAATAAGTGTCAGCAAACGTGTCCTGCCCACGCTAAAGACTGCCATTGTCTAACACTTTGTCAGGCAGATACCGTGGGTTGTATCAACACAGGAGGATGTTTCTTTTATAATTTAGTTGGAATGGATTTTTGACCCAGGAATCAATGAGCGGGTTGCAGACCGAGCGGTGTTTCTTTCCTGAAAGGCTGTATGATTTTTTTTTTTTTAATCAGAAAAAAAAAATAAAAACTTAACGGGCATTTAACATATTTTGACAAGGTGACCCACAATTATCCATTAGTGCTGTATTTGTCTAAGCCCCTCTGCATTGATATGCAAGGACCATGTAATAGTTCATTGATGTCCCACTTGGGGGTGGGGAATAAGGCAAGTGGGACTTCTCCAAGGTCTTTCACAGCCAGAATGCATCTAGCTATTGCCATATTGATTAAACATTTGGATAGTTAATCAACACAGCTAAGCCCTTTTAACCTGCCATGTGCTGTATACAAAAAAAAAAAAAAAAAAAAAAAAAAAAAATCCATGAGGATGCAATTTTTCTTTTCAAATTTAGCATAAAAAAACATTATCATAGCAGACAATAGTGACACAAAAGATATTGTCAGTTAGACATGGCCCCTGATTTAAATACCAAGCTGCAATACAACCTTCAGGTGTTAGGAAGGAGCAGTGTTATGGTAATTCCTGCAAGTTTTATCCGGAGCAATTACAAACTGCCTGTTCTCACAAAAGGAAGTACTCTTAATTTTTACCTACACTATAGGGTTATTAAAAGCCAAATTCCCGTTTCCTCCTTTGCTGAGGATTTTATTCAGTTCTACCATACATGCAAGACAAGGTGTTTGAAGGTGTGGGAAGAGAGACAACACTAATGCATAGAACTCAGGAAATTATGCCTGAATTATTTTGATACTTACACTAAATCTGGGAGGGATGCACGGGAGAGAAGATCACATCAAACACCAAGTACGTGGAAACAAGTGTCACAGCTGGAATAAGTTCACCATTATCTCTACTTCCTTCACTGTATGACCTCTGAAACATCAGATGCAGAATACATTTTCAGCTGCAGTGAAGTCTCATAATTCCACTTCAGAGGGTCCAGAGGATTTGCACCAGGTGGAGATAAAACAAGGGGGGCTTTTGGTACCTGGGAGAGCCTGCAAAGCAGTCCCCTTGTTTGTTGCTGGCTCCCTCTGAGATCAGAAATAGTCTTGAGTCAGCTGTGGATAATACCAGTTGGTGATCAGCCTGGTGAGAGGGAGGATCACAGGTCTCTTTCCAACCTTCACCACACCTGTGAACCCTCCCAACTGAATGTATTGGAACTTGAAGTTCCTTCCCTGTTTCCCTTTAACCACCATTTTCTAAGCAGCCCATTCTTCTACAAATAGTTTCTGTCCTAGGTATGCGTTCAGGGGGTTCACTTCTCTGTGCCCACCAATTTTGCCCTGAGTTTGAATACAGAGGATGTAGCACCAGAGCCTCTGTAAATGGACTTGACAAAAAGGCCAATAGAGTAAGGGAGCAGAGAAAAACTGCAAAAGATATGAATAAAGGTACTTCTGCAAGTTCATTTAAACTATTTTAACAGAGAAGATGAGTAAACGGTCATATGTTATGTTATATATTATGCACTGATGTGTAACTCTGGAGTAAGCATCTTCTAAGGCACTAGCTCAGTTGGAATAATTTGCATAGAAAAGCACTTAAGGGGGAAAAAAGCAAAACAAAACAACAAAACAAAACAAAAAACAAACAAACAAAAAGACCCCACAGCTGTTTTGTTTCGTTCCTCTTTGGGAAAGAATCCTGTTTTGGGAATGTGACTAAGCTGTATGTCAGAGATAAACTAAATCCAAATAGACTTGGGTCATAATTTTCTCTCCTTAGTGGAGAGGTGGCCATGCATCCATCGAGCACATTACAGGAAAGAAATTAATGGCCCAAATGAAATGCTTACAGGACCTGTGTGACTTGAAAAAACATGTATCTTGTTAGTAGGCAGTCTTGACATGGCTAAGAGAATATTTCTGAGAATGCCTGCTGTGAACTAAACTTTAACCAACACCTAGTCTACATGCTTGTTTAGTTAGCAGACCTTCTCTCCAGTTGAGCTACCTCCTCAAGAATGATTGGGAAATTTTGAGATGGGGATAGAAACTGACCCAAAGTCTGATCTATGTTTGTGGATTCAAACGCAGAGGACAAAATTATTCTTTGCTCCACGTCTGCCCTTCCTCTTCACTATTTACTCTAGTACTTTTATCAGTGGAATGTATCTTGCCTTCTGTCCTTGCCAATGCTGAGTTAAGCTTGGAGTATTATTCTGTAAAGCTGCCCAGTAGCGTTTTGTAAAGTTCAGTGTTTCCCACCAAACCCAAGCCCAAGTCAGAATTTCAGGAAATTTTCCAGTAGTAATCCAGTAATCCAGTAATAATCCAGTAATAAAAAAACTATTTTTATTTTAATTATTAGGTTTAAATTTGCTTTTCCAGAAGACAGTGTGAATCATACACCCATGAGTTAAAAAAAAAAAACAAACCAAAAAAACCCAACTTATTTAAAAAATAACCACAATATGCAATCTTTGTTCTCCTCCATTTCTTATCAACCAAATCATTGTTAAAGTAGTTCTTTTTGGTTTGTAATTGTTAACTACAGTTTGTGATGCTCCTAAAGACAAAAGAAATTTAAGAATAAAAATCAACATGACATTTAAATTAAAAATAATGGGTGTATTGAAATTATTTTGTCTGAGTTTCAAGCTACAGCCCACGTTATCCACATCCTGAACAACATGAAATTTGGTGGATACCTCTTAAAACTATCTGGAACTCTATGAAAACAACTTTCCTCTGAAACAAAGGTCCCTCTGGATTTGTGTCTGTTTCAGAACATCAAACTCATACAGCTGAAGCTGTCAAGTGTCACATAATTAACACTGGGAGTCATAATAAGGTAGTTTAATAATTTGATTTACTGAAGAAAAAAAAAAAATCCTTCAAGTCAATGTACTGAACCATAATTGAGGGTAATTAATTCAGATGTTTTCATCTGCCTCTACTCCTGTGCCAGAGGTGATGGAAAGCTGCAGTGCAGTGTCCAGAGTGCAGAAGGAACACACTGAGGGCACTGGCATCCACACCTACCCCAGTTTCAAAAGATTTCCAGCACTCACACCAGGGTTAAGTTCTTCCCCAAGCCTTCCAGACCTCCCCTTCCCCTGTTATTTACAGGACAGGAGCCTCATCTGGATGCTGGTCAACTTTTAAAACATCTTTGCTGTGAAGATTCATTGGTGCTCCGTTCTGATGATGGAGGTGGATGGACTGAAAGATCCTTTCAAGTCCATATTCCCAGTGCCTTCAGACAAAAAAGAAAATAAAAGGACCTTGATTTCATCTTTCTCTTCTCCTTTTAATAGAAGTTATGCAATAACCACTGCTATCATTGGAATTTAGTGGTACATCATCTAATTTCCCATAGCTGAACTCATCAAAAATTATAAATTAGTTGAAATGTGTGTCCCATCACATTAAGAAGTATATTTTGGGTGAAAGTTAAACCATTTTTAAATAGAATAACATTATGGAATGGCAGTAAGAAGAAGAATGAAAAGGAAAAAGAAATAATGTTGTCAATATTACATCTTTTAATTCATAGTTAATGGATTTGTTTTCTGAAATGTTGGAGTATAAATGTCAAATCAATATACTTTTAATTAAAAGTCATATTATTCTATCTTGTACAAAAGAAGATTGTTAATTTCCCCATTTATTTTGCAGTTTCATTATTTAAGGAACATGCTGTAATTTAAAATTGTATTTAAATATTTGAAAATATTTCAACATCAAAATCTTCGTAATGGTTTGTAAATGACAAAAATGTTTTTCAAATTCAGCTCTGTGGTTTTTTGGTGGTTTTTTTTTTTTTTTTTTTTAGGAAACCAATGATTCTTTTAGCAGTTAGTTACTAAGTTTTTCCTGCTCGTGAAACGAAAATGCATCTTTCTGTTTCCTGTTTTTTCCACAAATACATTGTACTTGCTCATTCACAACTTGCCCGTGGCAATATTTGGCATTTGAATCACTAGTGAATAGAGAGGGATAGTAAGAAAAAATTGCATAACAAGTTTTATATTAAAAAGTATATTCACTCATGCTCACATGTAAATATATCATTCAATAAAGATGTTTTTGCTGTTGACATTGTTGTCAATGGGAATGGCATGGTAATCTTAGAGGAAAGCAGGCAGAATGGTATCTCAAGAGTTGCTGGTGAAATGTGTGAAACAACAATCTTTTACTTACTGTACATAAATCACTCTGAGGGGCTGTGACTGGTGACCAGTAAGTATCACAAGCTTTAAGTTCAATGCTGTCCTAACTCTGTTGCAAAACAATTAAAACTGGCTTGGTTTCATATTTTTTGTGTCATCTTTGCAGACATAACATTTCCCTAAACTACCCTCCATCCCCAACCATTCTCTTCAAACCCTTTATGTAATTATTACCAGAAATGGGGGGAAAGTAGTCTGGTAAAAGAGTGTGGGAGGAAGAGGATGTTAAGTCGGGTCGTCCGGCATCCTCTGAGGAGTTTGGTTTCTAAAGTCTGTGCCTGAAATGGATAAACAGGGCTATGTATCCTTAGAGGGCTTTTAATTTTCCACTGTGCTGTGGATCCATGTCTGGTAGGTGATGTGCAGTAATACCAAATTCTTAACACACACAAAAAAAAAAAAAAAGACCTTCTCTGTATTATCATATGGAAGTGATGAGTATTATGACTTTATAATTCAGGTGTGTTTGTGACTATATATGCAGAAATGTAATATGTGTGGGTGTTTGTACATTAGAGAGCATTAAACTTTAAATCACTCCACAATTTTACATATACTATATATCAGAGATATTAGAAGCATAGCTCCCAAAATCTCTCTTCCTTTATCTCCACAATGACATGAAAGTCTCTGAAACAACAATGGCAAATTATTTATACTACCCAAAAGTAAAACTGAAAACAAAGGATTAACTATGCTGTGTAAATTATAATTATAGTTGTAATTGGTTAAAATGAATGTGTAATAAAAACCTGAAAGGATGTGTAAACAGAAAGTGAATTTCAGTAATGAATCAATAGATGATGATGTATTCATAATTCTGTTTTCCCTTTTTCTTCTAATTATAAGTGGCAAAGAATCATATAATATTAATAAGATATGCATAATGCAAATACTGTTTTTAAAGTTGGAATCTTTTTTATGACTGGATTAGAGAAAATGTTTCACAAATATTTGTTTGCATTTTTAATGTTTGATAACTCAAATTCCTTACTCAAAATAAAAGTTTAATGCACAAGATACTTCAAGGTCACAGGTGAAAAAGAGTAACTGGAAAGCAAGAGAGAAAAAAAACCTAAACATATTTTCATTTATGGGCTCTGACTACTCAGAAAACAATAATTCAGTAGCAAACTGAAAGTGTTCCCCAGTTTCTTCCCCTCATCCATAGACTCCTGTGTCTGTATAAAAGGAATGGAATCTGGAAAGTAACCACTTCCCAGATGCTCCCTTCCACCACAATTAATGGGGGCCACCGTAATCTGTGGATGACAAAAATGACCAATGTCATCAACCACTGGAGGAAGGCAACTTTTCTACTGGAAAAAAACCCTGCAAGCCTCCTTGGAGCCTTTTGGGACCTCTGGGCCACCCCAGCAAAGTGATGCCCTGATGGGCCTGGGTGGATGCACTGATGGCTCAAGAGCAACCTGTTACAAAATGATCACCTTGCTATTCACTTTTTAATTTTCACTCTTTCACAGCACTCCTGGCAAATGCAGTGGCAATACCAAACTGAATGTCAGGACTACCTTGGCTGGAGGATGCACAGGAAAGAGCATCCCTGATCCCATGGGGTTACAAGCTTAGCATGTGTTGGGATACAGCATGGAAACAAAGAGAGCAGAGGAGAGTTGTTGGGGGGGAGCCAAAAAGAAAAAAGAAAAAACCAACCTTAATATTTTTAGCATTATAAACATGGTCTCAGCCTAATGGTATGTGCAATAACAATTTCTGTATCTGCTTTTCAGCAACTTGTTCTGAAGTTTTCCTTGTGAATAAGTAATTTGTGTCCATGAATGTGCAGTCAGATAAATGCTGAGTGCGTGATTGCAAAACTGTCTGTATGGCAATGCATAAAATATTAATCATTTAAGCATCTTTTGTGGAAAATATCATCACCATTATTGAACACTAGCAAGCTGTTTGTGTGAACATATTTTAAATTGGCAAGCCATTGATTTCTGTTTAATGCTCTTTGCCACTGTCTATGAAGTAGAGGAGGTTTAGATGGTTCCAGAAGTGGAAAAATTTGCATAATAACCATTAAAGGAATATAGGAATTTTAGAGTTTAGAGACTAGTATTAAAACATTTGTCTTTTGGAGTTTCTCCCCTAAAATGAACTTTTATTAACTCAGGAAAAAGCAGCTAGTTATACGAGAATGTTGTTGAACCTTTGAATATCTTTCATTTTATCACTTTTAATGCATCTTTAATATTTAACATTCATCTTATTATAGACAGAAATCGAGAGATGCATGCTCGGTTTCCACACAGTTTTAAAGTTCAGTGCACAGTCACAATTCTGAGGGGAGATTTCACACATTTATGAAAAATAAGGCATTTTTGCAGTAAAGTTGCAAAGTGTGAAAGAATTCTTGTTTTATCTGCCTTACTTATCATGTTTATGAGTTATTTTGCCTGGAAGTAAATTGACAAGTTGTCAATGAACAATAGACACTGCTTCAGCTAGGCTTTTCACAGGTTCCGATGCCTTTGGGCAAAAGGGCTAAATCTGTAGTTTGCAATCTAGCATATGGAGTACTGAAAAAAGTGGCAATGGGGTGAGAGACATTTACTGAGAAATTCATGTGGCTGCTGATCTCTAACCAATCCATTTGGTCTGGGGCTTATGAATTCATGTATAAGTGCTCTACCCTTGCAGTCAGAGAAAGAGGATTTCTGTTTACATGCAATGATCCAATTCCATTTATTCCTGCAGAACTGCTCTATCAAAATAAACACTTTTATTTTTCACCACTAGCAATGACACCTGCATCTGTAATAATAATGCCCTCTTTAAATTTGTCCCATATATGGTTTCTGTTTTGTGTTACAAGAACTGCTCTATAATCCTCTAATTAACACAGTTCTTGATATCTTTATCCCTACCCTATTATAAGCACAGACTCTTGAGGTGTCAAGCATGTTGTACAATGAGATAGAGATGATTTCAAATTCGCATACTGTAGTAGGGGAAACATCATTCTCGTTTCCTTTGCATGTTGTTGTGTTTGTCAAGAGACCTTAATGCACAGGGGTTAAAAAATGGGATGCCAAAAGCCATTCCATTTTCTAGATACTCTTTAAAGAATGAAGGGAGAACTCGGGATTTCTCTCTCTATTTGGGCTGGCACTATCCTATCCTTAATATCTGCCTTCTCTTAGCTTTTCCAGTTCCTGAAGCTCTTCAAGTGCAGAATCCCACAACATGATTACATTTGCCTGGCCAGAGACAAACTGACATTACTTTAGATTTTTGCTACCCATCCACTCAATGGAGTAATTTTAAAATGAGCTGTGAGAAATTATGAACTCTTTTGCTAGGAAATATTTATGCAGTTATGTACTTTAGGAGCATTACAGTTGGCAATTAGCATAAGAAATTATACTATGAGCAGTAAAAGTGATGATAAATGACTGATGAAAGGACACTAAATCAGACTGGTTACCACACTTAATTAAGAGACAACTGTGCTGCTTGCTTGATGTCAGTATCTTATATCTGACAAAAAGGATAAGTAGCCTATTTTAGTTATTATCATGGCCAGAGAAAGTACAACTAAGGGAAGAAGAGGTAAGAATCGTAAAGGTGTCACATCATGTAATGCACTAGTCAACCTGAGGAAAATAATAAATGCATTATATTTTAATGACTTACAAACTCTTCAATTATTACTGATCACACAGACTGGTTTGGCTACTGTATTGGGATATTATTTAGATTTTAATTATCTGCATGCAGGAATTAAGCACGTTTTCCAGGATCTGTGATTTCCATGCCAGATTTGGCTGATAAAAAGAAAAAGAACAGTTATGACTGATTCCATTTTTAACTGACTTGTTTAAATGCAATAAATAAATAAATACATACATAAATAAAACATGATGATTTTAAGAAAAATCAAGAAAGGCATCTGCTGGGGATTGCCTATCTTGTGCCAGCTACAAAGACCTGGGTTTCGTGAGCTGTAACTGTTGCAGAATACCAGGCTGCATTTTAGAAGTCTGCTTCTTCACTAAGGTTTTTTGAAAAAAAAAACATTTTGCTGATCGTAAACCTGAACACATGCTGATCATAAAAGGGAGTACCATATTTCTTCCAAAACAGGTTGATTCACTCTCAGTAAAAGAGTGGAAACATGAAAACTTATTTGTGAAAACTGACTAAACTTAAAGTAGATTATCATCTTT
Organism: Florisuga fusca; assembly: GCA_038090715.1. Taxonomy (NCBI): domain Eukaryota; kingdom Metazoa; phylum Chordata; class Aves; order Apodiformes; family Trochilidae; genus Florisuga; species Florisuga fusca. The sequence continues at coordinate 30,216,686 of JAAWXA010000006.1, forward strand.
GAAGTAGCTGAAGGAGTACAGCAGTTGATGAGTGCCCTCTTTGTCACACATTTTTATTCCTCCAGTGGTAATGTTGTGCATTCCTTCAAACAAACAAAAAAAAAAAAACCAAACAAAAAACCCTAAACCCAAAACAAACAAACAAACTAAAAAAACAAAACAAAGCAAAAGCTTCTAATTTTAACAAAGAAAGGAAACCACCAGATCTGTGAAGAGTAAAACGAGGCTGATATAGTCAATGTAATTACTGTCCATGCCACCTAAGCTCTGAGCCAAGTACTGCCAGGAGCAGGAGAGCAGGAGAGGCAAGGGCCAGCTAAGGAAAGAAGACCCTTTGAGGGCTTGCCATGCCATATCTTTGATATCCAGAGGACCACAAGGGTTATTCTGCCCCTACAACACAGCTGCCTCATGGAAGGAAAATTTCTTCCAGTACTGAGAGAGTGTAGTTCCTCCAAGAAGTATTAAGTTGAAGATAGGTGCCCAGGCAGTTACTAGCAAGCAGGCATATCAGATTCCTTCTAGATGATTTTTCTCTCAAGAGCTCCTACTCTTGCAGATCTCCACAATGCAGCTTTGTAGCTGATGCAGCTTGCATCTTGGCACAATGGTGTGGTTGGAGCCTGTTTGTGATAATACAGCAACTTTCTACCTGCAGCACTGTGGAAGATACTTCCCATGTGTTACCTATGTATATACAACCTAACTGGTCCAGTTTTAATTCATTCCTGCTTGGGACTTCATAACTTAGTTTCCTGTGAGGGTTCAGTGGGAATGAGGTGAATTTCATCCAAGATTTCCTCCAACACATTGTCAAGCATAAAATGGCTCAGTGAAAATAGACATCATTGTTATCATTATTATTATTATTATTACTCTCTTTCATATATGTTAATCAGGTTGCTTTGTAACATTAGCAAATAAAAATTGTTTGATATTGTCATTCCTGGGGAAGGTTCTTTTTTTTTTTTTTTTTTTTTTTTTAATTATTATTTTTTTTAATTTTTAAAAGGTTTTTATTTGGGGTCTCTGGAGAGGAGGGGGCTCAGGCAATGCTCCCTGCATTGGAAGCAATCCTGGGCCAGAGATCTGCACACTCCTTGGCCACGGGGCCCGTGATGGCCGAGCCTTTCATTTCCCCTTTGTTGTTCACTATCACTCCTGCATTGTCCTCGAAGTAGAGGAAGACTCCATCCTTCCTCCTGTAGGATTTCCTCTGCCTGATGACCACTGCGGGGTGGACCTTTTTCCTCAGCTCGGGTTTCCCCTTTTTCACCGTGGCCATCACCATGTCCCCCACCCCAGCTGCTGGCAGCCGGTTCAGCCTCCCCTTGATGCCCTTCACCGAGATGATGTAAAGGTTCTTGGCCCCCGTGTTATCAGCGCAGTTGATCACCGCTCCCACCGGGAGCCCCAGGGAGATGCGGAACTTGGCACCGGAGGAACCACCGCGTCCTCGCTTGGACATCTTAGCGCCGGAAGAGAGAGAGAGAGGGTTAGGAACTGGCTGGAGGGCCGGGCCCAGAGAGTGGTGGTGAACGGGGCTGCATCCAGTTGGCAGCCAGTCACTAGTGGTGTCCCCCAGGGATCAGTGTTGGGCCCAGTTCTGTTTAATGTCTTTATCGACGACTTAGACGAAGGGATTGAGTCCATCATCAGCAAATTTGCTGATGACACCAAGCTGGGAGGAAGTGTGGGCCAACTCGAAGGCAGGAGGGCTCTGCAGAGGGACCTGGACAGACTGGAGAGTTGGGCCGACTCCAACGGGATGAGGTTCAACACGGCCAAGTGCCGAGTCCTGCACTTTGGCCACAACAACCCCATGCAGCGCTACAGGCTGGGGACAGAGTGGCTGGAGAGCAGCCAGGCAGAAAGGGACCTGGGAGTCTGCATTGACAAGAAACTGAACATGAGCCAGCAGTGTGCCCAGGTGGCCAAGAAGGCCAATGGCATCCTGGCCTGTATCAGAAACAACATCACCAGCAGGTCCAGGGAGGTGATTCTTCCCCTGTACTCGGCGCTGGTTAGGCCACACCTCGAGTACTGTGTCCAGTTCTGGGCCCCTCAGTTCAGGAAGGATATTGAGGTGCTGGAGCAGGTCCAAAGGAGGGGAACCAGGCTGGTGAAGGGACTCGAGCACAGGCCCTATGAGGAGAGGCTGAGGGAGCTGGGGCTGTTCAGCCTGAAGAAGAGGAGGCTCAGGGGAGACCTCATTGCAGTCTACAACTACCTGAAAGGAGGCTGTAGCGAGGTGGGAGCTGGACTCTTTTCACAGACGACCTTCAACAAGACAAGAGGACACAGTCTTAAGTTGTGCCAGGGGAGGTTTAGGTTAGATATTAGAAAGAATTTCTTCACGGAGAGGGTGATTAGGCTATGGAATGGACTGCCCGGTGAGGTGGTGGATTCTCCGTCCCTGGAGACATTTAAAAAAAGACTGGATGTGGCACTCAATGCCATGGTCTAGCAACTGCTCCGGTGGGTCAAGGGTTGGACTAGATGATCTCTGAGGTCCCTTCCAACCCGGCTAATTCTATGATTCTATGATTCTATGAAGGTTGTCACTGCTGGAGAAGGCTGTGGAGGAGATCATCTTGAGTGTTATCACACAGCACATACAGGACAACCAAGTGATTAGGCCCAGCCAGCATGGGTTTATGAAAAGCAGGGTCCTGCTTGACAAATCTAATCCCCTCCTATGACCCCCTCTATGGATGAGGGAATGGCTGTAGATGTTGTTTACCTGGGCCTTACTAAAGCTAATAAAGTTTACTGATGATCTGGATGAGAGGATCAGGTGCACCCCCAGCACCAATTTTTCAGATGACACCCAGTTGGGCTGGAGTGCTGATCTGCCTGGGGGTGGGAAGTCTCTGCAGAGAGATCGGGACAGACTGGATTGATGGACTGAGGCCAGTTGTGTGAGATTTAACAAAGTTCAGTGTCAGTGACTCCTGCATTTGGGTCACAGCAAACCCAGGACACAGGACTGTCACAACCTCTAGGCTTGGAGAAGAGCAGCTGGAGAGTGCCCAGAAGAAAAGGACTTGAGGATGTTTGTCAGCAACAGTTGAACATGATCCAGTGTTTGTCTAGGTGTCCAAGAAGACCACTGGCTGGTATCAGAACTGGTGTGGCCAGCAGAAGTCAGGGAGTGAGAAATGCTAGGCACTCATAATGCAGCACCATGAATTCTGGGGTGGTTTTGGGCCAGAAAAGAGAAGTAGAGTGGCTGGAGTTCAGACAAGGGCAACAGAGCTGGGGAAGAGTCTAGAGAACAAGAGGATCTGGAGAAGATGGAGAAGGGTCTGGAGAACTTGTGAGGAGCATCTGAGGGCCCTGGGGGTGTTGATCCTGGAGCAGAGGAGGCTGAAGGGAGACCTTCTGGCTCTCTGCAACCCCCTGAGAGGAGGTTGGAGCCAGGGGGGGTCGGGCTCTGCTCCCCAGGAACAAGGGATGGGACAAGAGGAAGGGCCTCAAGTTGTGCCAGGGGAGGTTTAGGTTGGAGCTGGGGAACAATTTCTCAATGCCTGGAAAGGGTTGTCAGGGCCTGGCCCAGGCTGCCCAGGGCAGGGCTGGAGTCCCCATCATCCCTGGAGGGGTTTCAGAGCCTGGAGATGTGGTGCTGAGGGACATGGGGTGGTGCTGGCCTGGGCAGCACTGGGCTAACACTTGTACTCGATGATCCAGCAGGATGATGGAGCCAGCTGCAGGATTAGCACAGGCCTTCTCCACCTCAGGACCAACACAATCCTTCAGGAATAAGACTTCCCTGCAAACAGAAGATACACACTGTCATCGCACCAGTGACTCTTCTTTGCAGGAAGGAAAGCATCCAGGTCTGTGGGCAGAGAGGGTCTGATGCATGCTCTTCTACTTCACCTGCCCAGGAGTGCTTTAAGTTCCACAGCTTCTGGGGCCAAGGAGAAATTCTCTGGCATGGGAACACCATCTGAGTGACCCAGGTGACCCATCAAAACCTGACTTAGCTCCATGATCCAAGCAGTGCTTGATGGTAGGAACAGCAGCCTTGATTCTGTAAGGGCTGAGAACAACAAATCAAACAGGATTCTTAGAGTTTATCTAGCAAACTTGTCTAGTGACCACTTGACATAAAATCCCTAGGATCTGCCCCTCAAAAATGGCAAAAAAAGAGAACACAGGAGCTGGGCAGAACAGTTACTTAAGCCTGTACTACCCCTGGGGTTCACATGGCTCAGCCTACCCCTCATCACAAGACAACAGGGCATCACCACCAGTAAATCTCCAAAAGGAACACTGAGGCTTTTTAGCAACCTATCCTTGTAAGAACAAATGTCTAGAAGACTAAGCACACCTCCCAGAGCACAGCTTTCCCTGGGGAATTAACCCAGCCTACTCTTCTCCTGGGGAGGTGGCAATCCTGCAGCACAGGCCAGAAAGCAGCAACAAAATTCAGCATGCTTTTGTATTTTTCACAGTTTTCTGCCATGCAACGTAGGACACAGAAGTAAAATGCATTTTGTAGTATCAATTCTGCTGATAGCTTGTAGAGAAGAAACGTCAGGACACAGGTGAACACTGCTGGGCTTCCTGGTTTAGTCTGCAATCCTAAACCAATAAGGAAATGATGGGGATGTTGAGCAGAGAAAATATTGTGGTGAACAAAACTGGCATCTGCCTGCAAGCGACAGAAAAACAAGACAAGACATTTGATATCCCCATTTCTAAACCCTGTGTCTTTGTGTGCTGCACTAGAACAATTCTCCCATGTAAGACAACAAGTTAACACAGCCATATGGTGACCAGGAGGCAGAACATCTTCTGGATACTACCAACAAATACAGCAAATTTTCACACACAGGTCCAGGGCTGTGGTTGTGGAATGGTCCTAACACTTCAGCCTTAATAAAGAATTAAGTTCTTTAATGTGGTGGATTCCCCACCTTGGGAATTTTTAGTCTCAGCTCAATGGGATACTGGGACAATTCATATAAAAAATAATATTATAAGTGTTGGACCTGATGATCCTTGAGGTCCCTTCCAACCTGACATTCTATGATTCTATGATCTTAAAGGTCATTTCCAACCAATATGATTCTGCAATGCTTTGATTCTTTTAGGAGTTTTACAGACAGTATTTAAAAATACTGAGGTTTTCTTTTTCCCTTATAACTCAAAACAGAAATGCTCTCAACTGGTAGACTTTCACTGCTGTTATATATTCTGCAACAAACGCAGAAATAAATTTATTCCTGGCCTAGGAAGGAAAGAAATAAGAGAAAAAAAAATAAGAATAATAAAGCAGTAGTAATCTTTTTTAGCTGTATTCCTACAGATTAAACTGGAAGTAGCCATAATTATGCTGTACTGTGCTATGCCTTTATGGATGCACCATCCTTTTCCTGCATGTCAGATGACAACTTCTCAAACCCACCAGAAAGACCTGCCTTGTTGTTTTCTTGTGCCTTGGCTAAGTTTTCCTTAATTATTTCTCCAATTCTGTCAGCAATGTTATTGCCCCACTAGTTTAAAGGTTAAACAAAGCACCAAATCTGTCAAAGTGAGTGAAACCAACTGGTGAGGAGCTATCAGAAAGTAATCAGTGCTAATAGTTACATAATGGCTAACAGTGAGCTGTTTGCACTGAGATACATCACAGCAGACAGAACACAGACCCCGCTGAAATCTCACTTAAAGAAAGCACAGAGTACCTCGAGCAGCTTGTAGCTGAAAACAAAATGAAAAATAACTTTTTTTTTTTGGGGGGGGGGCATTCTCCTTTCCTACATACCCTTTCAAATGCATCGGGTACCCCTGTTGCTCTCTCAAGCTCCTCACAGGGTTTTTCTTCCATTTCTTGTTTGACACACAAAGTTAAAAACTTGGAAAAAAAAAATACAAAAAACAACTGTTGGTAGAATATCAGTGAGATAAAAGGGCAAATGCCAAAAATACCTATTTTAAGGCATTTAACCTTTCCCTGCATTCTTCTAAAACAGTTTGAAGAAGCTGCCAAGCAATTGTTTATAAGCCCTTTTTCTTTTTTTTTCTGAAGATAATTTGTGTAGCTCATTAGCAGTTCCTTGGAATACCATGCAAAATAGAACTGCTGGCTGTGATAATATATTTTTTTAAAATTTATATTATTTTACTGCATTGTCACCTGAAGATATGTTGTAAGAAGTGCTTGCAAAACTTGGTTTTCAGCACTTGTTTCCTGATCCTCCAAGAAGCTGAATCTTTCAAGGCATTGAGTATCAATAACTCAATGAAATTATTGCAAAGTGAGCAGCCCAGAGCTGTCCATGTGGGCACTTGCTTTGTTGGACTAATTTCTCTGTGAATTCTTCTAGAAGAAAAATTTCATTGCAGCAGCCATCTCTCTACACATAGCAGACATTTCTTCCTAAATTGTCAGCCCTAAATGAGAGCAGGGAAAGAAGATGTTAAAGTTTTTGGTTTTGCAGCTTAAATTTGTGTTGCCCGTTACTGAACAGCACATGGCACCAAAACAATGGCTGTAGACCTGGGGGGGACATTTTTGTCTGGAACAACTATTTTCTAAGATATTTACAGCATCCTTCATATAAAAAAAATGGAAAATTTTGTTTCAACTGTTTGCACTTAAAATGAAAGATCTGTCTTTCACAATATTAATCTCATCTATGAAAATTAAATTAAATTAATCCCATCTATGAAATATCTGCCACTTCCGCCCTGAATATGAACAGATTGTTGGACTATTTCTGGGGTATATTTCCAAAAACTCAGGAAGTGAATTTTCTTTTACATTAGTGCTTTCATCTTTCTTTTGGGGAAAAAAAATAATTAATAATTTTTATTTTTTTTTTAAAAAAAGCTAACATATAATGGTAATTGAAACAATAATTGCATATTCAAGCAGCATATTTGCCCTACTCCTACTACCCCAGGGAAACCAATATACAATACAATGTAGGAAAATACAATGTAGGAAAACTTTGTTCATCATGGCAGAGATTTTCCAAGTAAATGGAGATGTTGCCATTCCAGATTACATGAGAGGCTTATTTAGCCCTGTTTTGTGTCCCTTGAAGTGACATCAATCATTGAACAATCATTAATTAAAGTGAAGAAGGTGTGAGAACTCAGCTACAGAGAAACGCTCACCTTCCCCAGCTTAAGCATGAAAAATACCAGATATTAAAAAATATCTTAATTTTTCTTTGTCCTTGCATTAGATAATTTGTATGCTCACCTAGATATTTATTTAATTAAATAGTTTATTTCAAATCTGGTTGATTTCACTGAATGTTGCTGTGCTCTCCTGCAGACAAGCAGAAACAAAAAATTTCCAAGTTAGTTTCCCTTTAATCAAAGAATTAAAAACTGTTTGTGCTATTCTCACCAAGTTTTTGTGAACACTTGAATTTTCTTCTCATTTCCACCATGAGTCCTTCCTCTTTATTATCTTGTTTTGAGGCTACACACGACAGCCTTAATCATACTACATCATTAGCACATGAATTAATTGATTGGAAAGTAGAAAAAAAAAACATATGGATTGTGGACAAACCTTATTCTTTGCAATTCAGTATTTCCAAATGTTGCCAGCTTTCCAAATATACCTGTTTTCTGGAAGCTTAGCCTTATAAAGTGATTCAAATTGGAAGAGTGAAAACTGCTGACAAGATCATGCCTATTAAGCATGTGGGGTTTTTTACCAGTTATATTTTCAATATGGTTCTTGGCTTCTTTTTCAGGGTGTCACAATTTGAAAGGAAAAAAAAAAAATTATTGGTACCTAAAAACAGCCTTCAAGGCTTTCCTAAGGGTGAAACAGAACATGCCTATGAACACATGGCTGCATTACCAAAGCTTTAGGACAGACCATCAGGGCTAATTGATACCATAACGATATCCATAAGGATAATTTAAAGCAGCAAAAATCTATCTCCAAATTTCAGCCCAGCCTTGAGATGTACCCTTCCACATTTAACCTGTATCAAGGATTCCTTGAGTCAGAAGTAATCAGGATCTTGTTTTGACCTCCCTAAAAAGAATAGCTTCACTTCTAGCAAACTACTGAGTTTAATATTGATTCAGAGGAAAGCATGAATCAGCACCATTATTTTTCCCTTGACCATGAAAAGAACAGAGCTGACCTTGTTTAACTGGTGAGGTCTGCTGAAAGCATAGGATAGCACGACTGAAAATTTCCAGAAAAAAACATTTACAGCTGAGGCAAGAACAACTGATAATCGTCACAAAACTGGAACTACATGTGCAGAAAGAGAGCTTTTGAAATTATGACTTTTTGAAACTTTCACTTAGATCTATGAAGTGTGCTTTCACTTAAGAGGAGGAGAATCTTTTTCTACTTCAAAATAACACTTTTTACCTATGATATTATATCTACATTACATGTAAATTGTACATTGCATGTGTGTGTGTGTGTATCTATCCATATACAAAAAGAAGACATACCAAGTTTCTTGGTTTGGGATGCTGATAACAAATATCAGTAAAAGGAGTGTATTCTATCAGTGAGTTTAAATTCTTGAAAGTTGATGATTGAAATGGAAATACTAAACTTTCAAAGGATCACAAAACATTATTATTCTTCATCATAATAGCATTACCTGACTGTCCAGCATTTCAGAATTTCTCCAGATCTCAACAGAAGTTAAAAAGTCAGGTAAAAACCCCAAAATCATACAGTTTCACAAGGTTATAAAAAGGAATTGTGAGTTTAGTGACTGTAGCAAAACTCAAGTGAAGAGTTATACAACAAGGTATTAACCAGTGTTTGCAAAGCAGTGTGAGACTTATAAGTCCTAGTGTAACAATTTGCTATCAAAAAAATTAAAGTAATAAATATGTTTCTCCTTGTTGGGTGAAATAACTGTGCACCATTATACTTCATCACCAAAGGATATTTTGATACTTCTAATAGCTAAATACTTAACACTTGGAATTTAATCAAACTCGGGAAAAAAATTTGCTAAACCACTTTAATAGTTAAATTCTTATACTTCTGTCTAGCACTTATCCAATTATTAATATATTTGAACTTGACTGATTAAGTGGTTTGCTAAACTCAGAAAGCCATGCTTAAATACAGAAATTGTTCCTCATTCCCTGTCCTGATCAGAGACCCCTAATTATTGTTTCCTATTAAACGTGTTCCTATTACCTATTCACAGAGAAACTTTCCAACCCAATTGTAGGAAAGCAAAAAGGTTTTTTAGTCATTATTTATCTTCAGTTTGCATTTATTTATATGCTTGAGCTCAATTTACATTGGGACCACTGATTTTCAGTGCGTATTTTTTTGTTTAAATCTTGTCAGCATTCAGATGATGAATATAAATTACCATTTTCTGTGGAAAATTAAACATTGTGAAAGAAGCATATTTAGATATTTGGGAGATTGCAGTATGTAAAACATAGGATATTTAAGTTTATGTGCATGTGCACACATATACACAGAGGTGTATAAGCATAAAATCATTTTAACCTTTGAATTGGAATAGTTTTGTTGGTTTTTTTTTTATTTCGAGTGAAAAAACTCATAACTTCAAGATGCCCAAGAAAAGCTCAGATGCTATTTGAAGCTTTATCATTTCTTGATTTTCATTTCTTTGGGTCCACTTATGTGGCTTATTATTGAATAATATTTCTGCAGGAATTCTTTGTTAATCATGGGCTGTGTCATTTGCCCTTGAGTGAATTCTGTTGTGTCTAAAAATAGTGTATAGTATATTCCACAGGTCATGCAGGATGGTCACCTTGTGACTGGTTGTTATAAATAAGGGCTTTGGGGTCAAACCTGTCTTTTCTTTGAAGAGGTTGGAAGGTTTCACCCAGAAAGCAACATCAGGCCTGAGTCTAGAAAGCCAGTTCCCAAAAGGATTCTTTGGGCAAGGGCCTTTAAATAGCTAAGAGTGAGAGAAATGGCACTGCAAATGTCAGCTTACATAAACCCAAATGAGAAAAGATGAGAAAATTGTGCCCTTTCCACAAGGACAGACTCTAACTGCATGAGAATCATTAAAAAGAAAAGTACAGCAAAACAAAAACAGACGCCACAAGAAAAAAAAAATTTAAAAAGTTACTTATTACATTGGTTGTGTTGTGCCAAGTATACACCTCATACTGTGGTGGTTATCCATTTTGGACAGAAAAGTACCTCTCCTCTGCATTATAGCTTCTATGTTGTTAATTCAAACAGTTTGTTCATTTGTTTTCAGTCAAAGTGAAAGGTTTGAATTAGGGCATTCTAATTTCCCTGTCTCTGGTGCTGTTTGATTTTTTTCCCGTCATTCACTCATTGTATCTGTGAAACATCCAAGTAATTAAAAAATAAATAAGTATTTTTTTTAAAAAAATGCTGACACTCATAAGAAACTCATTTAAGGTGGCCTTGGATTAAATTTGACCTATAAAGTCTAAGCCTGGATCCAAAACCAAACGATTAAGATCTTGCTCCTTCCTGGTCAAAACTCTTGTGACATCATTGAGGGAGAGGAGGCAGTTCAAGCTGTGTAGCATCATGCTTCATTGTCACCATGATGAATATTGAGCAGAGATACATGTTTATTGTTTAGTGTAAGAAGAAGGTCAGCAGTTCAGGTTCTATAGAAACAGGGGTAGTGGGCAAATTGTTAAGATAATGATAACTCTGCAGTGGGAAGCAGATACTTTCTTCAACCTACCCAACAGAGCAGCTGCTCATAAATCCTGTAAAGACACTTTAAAAGGTACTTAAGCACAGCTGAATTAATATAAATATTTTAATCATTTGTATACATTGTTGGGCTTCAGCTGGATTGTCAACCTATGGTGTCTTTTATCCAGCACATTATTAGTTTGGCTTCTTGAGGGTCTATTAGGTTAACACCAGTACCACTGTTAGATGAGATTAAAGGCTACTGATATTCAGGATGAGAATCAGAACCTCTTGATATCATTCTGATATATGATGTCCTCCTCTGATTTGGTAATTGCCCGTTTGCCATGCAAACTTCATCAACATACACTGACATGCAATTTTCTGGGAGAGAAGAGGCTGAAAGAAGGGGATACAGAGATATCTAATGAAGTGCAAGGTGAAGCACACTTGGTGAGCTGTACATGTTCAAAGCAAAGAGATAAAAAATGCAAGAGCTAGGGAGAACTGAGGGCAGATGCATCTTCTAAAAGCTTCTGGAGCAGACATCTGCTTTGATGCCAAGCTTGAATGATATCAATAATGGCAGAACACTGTACCTCCTCGAAAAGAAGCTACCTGGGGTCAGAATATCTCAAAAAAAGGCAGAAAGCAGATTTCTTGAAGCTCAGTGCCTCCAGGTCACCAGTCTCCTGAAAACATCTTTTTCTTTGGTTCAAGAGCAGCATGGTCCTAACACTACTTCAGTGAGGACTGGCTTAATTTTGTCACTCATAGCAATCCTCATGGAAGAAGAAAAATTAAAATTAAAAAATATAATAAATGCAAACCACATTCTCTTCCCTGGAAGACTCAACTTCATTTTGCAGAGAATGAATAACTTAGATGATGAGAGAAAAACACAATCCCACAAGTAACCTGCTAATAACACAGTAGATTCACATTACATATAATTAGTAAATTATCTGAAAGTAGAGAGGCAAAAAAATGCAAGTAAAGCCTCACTTTTTTTTCTCTTTTCCCCCATGTCTGTGTCTGGAAAATATTTCTGCTCTGAGCTAAATCTCACCACAGCTTTACAGGTATAGACATTCCCCAAGAATGAGAACAACCATGAGATCCCAGAGAAAGGAGGAACCTGAGACACAGAGGATTGCTGTCAAGGGAGCAGAAAGTCAGATGTTTAGTCAGATATGTTTTAGGAGATTTTGGGTTTTTTGAGTTTTTCTGTATATTTGTGTCTAGACGAGTGCTGAGTCACTCAGCAAAAGTGTTTGAGTGATAAGTTCCTGAAAATCAGACCTTCAGGGATTGTTAGATTTTACATAACAGAAGGGTATTCAACACAATAGCAAAACACAATTTCAGTTTTTTACATTGGACTTCTCCCATATAGAGTTATGGTTGTCCCATTTGAGTATTATATGAGAGGATACAAATCCCCCTGCCTGAGAGACTAATTTTCTGATGAAAGGCTGTAGCCCTAGTAGACAGTAGTATAGTCAGCCTCTTCTTCTGAATCACTGTGTCTAAATAAAAACTGTAATTAATAGAACTGGCATGTTATCCTTTCTTGCTGGAAATTAGATGTCATTTGTGCTGTTCACCACTAGAAATACCAAGGTAAGATTCCTGTCAATTTCAGGGTCAGGATTCCTTTTCAAAATCCCTCTTTGTAGAACAAAAAAACCCCCAAACAAAACAAACAAAAAAAAAACCACAAACAAAAAAACCCCAAACAAAAAAAAACACAAACAAACAAAAAAACCCCACACCACCTAAACACCACTTGTAAAATCAACTTCTGAAATAAAATGGAAACAAATCAGCTTTTTGGTTTGGTGGGTGGGTGGATTTTAACAAATCCTATTATGTCAGATGCACATTTGAAGACAGTCTTATTTCAAAGGAGTTTAGTACATCCTCCATACATCTCCTACAATGCTGTATTCATATTGGGGCCTTTTTATACAAAAAGTATCTGCATGAGAAATAAGAAAAACAAGGAAATAGATTATTAAAAGTTATTTATACCAGAGGACTAAACGGATGATGAGAACTCTATTTTATCCTTCAGTTTAAGTCTTTGTAAGAAATGCTGACTAGCATTTGTTTTATGGGAGGTTTTTTAAGGCACTTCAATGTATTCACTGTAGAAAGTCAGTGGCTTGAGCAGAGGAGAATAAGGATTGGGATGGTTTTCCTAAAGGGCTGTGAGTAAATGGCCCTACTTTAAAATTCTGGGAAGGCATGAATTCTTTATAATGGTCTTATAAGCTTCAGTTTGCTTTAAAAAGAACAGCTTACAAATACTATTTTTGTTGTATGTTTCTCTCTAAACATTTGCATGTTGCAAGTCAGGGCTTGCCAAATTTGCTGCCAAATGCAGAGCTGTGCTCCCGCGTTTCTTTAAAAAAAAAAAAAAAAAAACACCACACTACCAACCATACAGCCAGTCTTTCAGACCATACTTTTCAAAAGTTGACCTTAGTTTCCAAGCTTGCACTTCACAGCTACCACTACAGCCTGGTAGCATCCTGCACTAGGACATCCCACCCATGCAATGGACCTCATATCCTGCTGCCTCAGGAACTGCATCCAGTTTAAAGCAATGACCCTAAGAAAGGGCTTGATTACATCAAATTCTTTCCAGATCCTGACAATTAAGGGTGGGTAAGAACAAGCAGCCAGTCTGCTTAATGAACAATGGGGAATAAATGCAATTTCCAGAAGCAACTAATTGCTCTGTGTCTTAATGGCAGAATACCCTAGAGCTTCCTTAAGCATTTTGAGCCAAATTCTAGGTGATCTTGTGAATTTTATTTGTGGAACTGCCATATTACGTTCAAATTCTGCTCTTCTTCCCCATATATCCTCCCTGAACCCAAGAAGAAGAAAATTATCAAGTCATTTTTTGTTTATCAGGGCAGCAGGAATCAAATTATGCTAAAGAGTAAACAAATAACATTCAGTTTGTGAGCCCTCTGGTTACAAGGTTTCTCTCCACCCACTGAATCTCATTGAATAAATGTTGAAAAACATTGCTAGGAAACAAACAGTGCAGCTCTTTGACAAGTTAGGATCTGCAAAATCCTGTAATTAAGGAAACACTGTAAATTTAGCTATGACTTTAAAAAAAGTAAAACAAAAGCTGCTGAAAATATAACTTCATAATAATTAAAAATTATCCCAAATTGCCCTGGGAATTTGTCATTCTCTGTGTTTAATGTCTGTGTCTTATCAGGGTCAGGCATTTAGCAGCACATTTTATAGGTACAACCCTTTTTCAGGATAGCTTATACTGGAAATGAAAGTCATCTTCGCTCTGAACTTATCTCGACAAACTATGTCAAACTCTCAGGCTGGGTGTCACTCATTTACCACTGACCCATCTAGAAGCTGCTGCTCTTGGATTTAGCCTTCAAAAGCCTGTCGTTGTTTGACATGTTAGAAAAGGTAGTGATGCCAATAGTAATTGGAGAGCCCTGGCAATGACCTTGTCCTCCTCCTAAGCCCCAGCTAATCCTAGGTAGGATACCTCAACTGGCAACATGATTATTATCTGTGGCTATTGCTTTTCTTACTGCCACAGACACTAGAGAAAGGGCTAGTAAAAAAAGTAATAATACAGTATAGAGATTAAGTGTTTTCACTTCAGCTGACCCTGGTATATTTTGGACACTGGTTTATCAGGTTTTGAAGTTAGTAATATTTTTCAGTGCCTCTGTTCACCTGATTGGGTTGGGTTTGTTGGTTTGTTGTTGTTGTTTTTTTCTCTAGTTTTATAGCAGTTGTTTTAATTAGAAGCACTAAAAACCCTCACAAATGGCAACAAATTATATCAGATGTGCATGAAATAGGGGTCACCCTTCTAATATTTACTGTCCTTCACAATTGCTTCTGCCCTGCTGAGTGTCCTATTTGAACAAACTAAGATAAGGTAGGAGAGGTTTTTTGGGGCAGCTTTCCCTCCTACCTCAGTTTTGCAAAAAATCAAATAGCAGGGATCATTGTATACAAGTAGCATGTTTTATGTCAAAAACCACTGTAAATGATTTCAAGAACCATCGTTTGAGAAGAGAGTCCCACTGGGAAAAGAATTATTATATTCCAGCTTCTAGATAATAAAAAGATATAACCAACTACAAAATCCATATCTTGGTGCAGTTGAGTTTCCTATAAACCCTGGTTTCAGAGTTTAAAAAAAGAACACAACTTGCTAACTAAACTGGTACCAAATATTACAAGTTGTATAATTTTCATAATTTACATAATTTTATAAAATATATAATAATTTTATAATAATGTTTACATAATTTACATACTTTTTGTACTCCTATGCTTAGACAAAAAAAACGCCATTTTAAATTATGGGAATTTTTGAAAGAATTCATTATTTTATTAAGTAAAGTAATTTTCTTGGCATTTTATTGAGCTTCTGAGAATATACTAAACTTACTGTATAGATTTTCACAGTCAATAAGTGGTTGGCCATTCAAGTTATGGTATCAGTATCTGCAAAGCCAAGACAAACAGGGCTCTTGCAAACTGTATAAAACCTGTGCAAGTTTTGGGAGGATTTTTAGATGTGTTATCTGTGTTAGGCCGCAACCATAGAATCTCTCAGGACTTGTTAACTAGAAAATATGTATGTTATTTTCCCATTCTTTAAATGAAGCAAAAGTACTCAGACCTTTAACTTCATAGTAAATAATTTACCATCTCTGGCTATATAGACATACAAATCTACCACCAAGTCTCTGTGTTTCTCACTCTACAAGATGAAGGTCACTTCTGTGTAGCCAGCTGAACCAGCTTCCTCCATCAGATGAGGAAGTTGTTGACACAGGTATGAGGCTCAGGGGAACTGGAAGGAAATAGTTACAACTCAGACATACTGAAGGATTAGCCATGGGTTTCACCTGCTCAAATAAGAACTCAGAGAATATTGCAAATTACAGATTCAGCAAATAAAAACAAAAGAAAAAAAAACAAAACAACACAAAAAAAAACCACACACACAAAAATTAAAAAAAACCAATCTACAATAATTTGTGAGAGCTTCAGTGTTTCTCTGGCCAGTAACAATCTAGTATGTAGCTTCTTTTGCTCAGCTTTAAGTAAGCTCCAGGATCAGCAGAAGGAAGGAGGAAGAACCACTAGATAAATAGTGCAGGGTAGGAATCAAGAAGAGAGAATATGAGCCCATTTGTTTCAGTGCCTGAGTCTCATTAATTTTTAAATAGTTTGTGAGAGTAATATTCACAGCCTAATTCTGTCCTGGTGATAAGGTATAACCCTTGTGAAGGGCAGGATTAGACCCCTGTCTTCACTAAAACAACATTCTTGGTATTTACATTTTGAAAATGAATGGTGTTGAGTAAACACATTAGAACTGGCTTTCAGTAAATGGATGTTAATCAATTCTTAGATATAAAAGAGTTAAAATAAAAAGGTAATGTGTTTTCATATTGTACCTGTATAAGATGAACAACCTTGAATGGGGTTGTTGTTCTGTTGCTGAGATCTAAGCTACACTGGATAAAGATTATAAAGTGCACTTTTAATGCTCTCACCTATTCTAATATTTCCAAAAGTAAATTGTAAGAGACATAATGAAAAGTCTCCCTTAGACTTTTCTCCTAGATCAAACCAAAATTTTCCTTCAAAGTGTAGTGTTTCAGTAGTAGTAGGCAAAATTGCAAGGAAGAAAAACAAAACAAAAACAACAAAACTCCATCACAGTTTTGCATTTACCTGAAATTTAGAGAAAAATCGTCCCAAGCCTGTGCTGAGGAAGCCCAGCTCCTTAGCTCCTTCAGCCTCTTGTCATGGGGCAAGTGCACCAGTTTTGATAGACTTGCACCAACTTATGGAGGTTTTTTTCATAGTGAATTGACCAAAGCTGAACATGGGACTGTAGAGCCTTTCCTGAACGTTATTATAAACAAAATACAAGTGTGCACTGAGTTGTCAGAGAGCCATTCTCTTGGTGAGATCAGATTAAGAATTATGTAGGTCTGCAATGCCCTTGTAAGGGGTTTGTCAGCATCCAGAGGTATGGGGGACACTTGTGGAACATATGAAGAGCTTCTGTCAAGTTCAGCATCATGTCATGGACACACTTCTCCTAGTGGCATGAGACAGAGATAATATCTACAGTAAGACATTGCAGACAAAATAGATCAAAACCACCTTAAATTCTATTCAGTCCTCAAAATATTCAGAAAAGTAGCACTGATAGTTTTGGAGGTTGGGGCTTTTTTGTTTGTTTCTTGGTTGGGTTTTTTTGTTTGTTTTTGTTGGTTTTGGTTTGGTTTGGTGGGGTTTTTTTTTGTTGTTTTTTTGTTTGTTTGTTTGTTTTGGAAGCAACTCTGAGATCTCTAATGGCTTGTTTTGTATTTAACACCAGTTAAATACAGCTTAGGTTGACCAAACTGACTTCAAATTTCATCAAACTTCTGCCAATGCATCATGAAGATGGCAGTGTAAAAACTACAGTAAAGAAAATGCAGCAAACCTGCATCACAAGCAAAAAAATTTTACAATTTTTTTTTTAATCAAATCAGGCCTTTTTTTTTTTTAAATTTTGCTTGCTTTCCTAACACTTCTGTTAATGTCTGCTTATTGCCACATGGAAATGATATAATAGGAAGAAGTATAGTATGAGGAGAAAGGAGTTTGATAGAGGACGTTTTTAATTTAGAACAGTTGAAAGATTTCTCAGTTTCTGGAGCTTTAGTGATGAGTGGACTCAGAAAGATCTGGGGTCTCCAAAGTGATACCTTCAATCAAGAGGCAGTTTGGGCAGAAAGAGAGTGGGAGATAAAAGTACTTGAGACAGCTAACAAACTCACAGACTCTTTTGCAGGTTTTTACCTGGGATAACATCTTCATTTGAATAATTTTGCATTAGCTCCTTTTAACTTGGTTAAGCTTCCAAGAAAGGAAAAATTTGCAAAGAGACAAAAATATTTTCTCTCAGGACAATTTATGTGTTTGGAAAACATAAGGAAACTTTCAGACAGAAAGCCAGACATGTCAGGCAGATGGATAGAAAAAAATTGACATTTTTTAACTTTCAAGTCCTTCAGAAATATTTGTTTCAACTTTTATCATCTGGATAATAAAAATACCACTTAACCTTACACTTCTCCCTTGTTTTCTTTGTGTCCTTACACCACTACATCAATTAAACCTTCTCCCATAATTTTTTAGGCTATGTAATCCATAATTGTCAAAATTTATTAATGCTTATTTGCTGGTTTAATGAAATTATAGCCCTGCTTCTTTTTGTATTGGCTATTATCACACCTAAAGGAAAACAGCCTGCTACCAGCATATTCCAAGAACCAGCAGCAGTGCATATGGAAATAGAATATGTAGGTCTTGCAACTGTAATAAATAGATTTTGAAAGAAAGAGGTCACTTCAGTTCTTATTGAAGGCAAGTGGTTCATGCAGAACATGAAAAAAGAGAATCTGCATTGAAACTACACAAATACAACCATGTCATAATTACAGTATATAATATATTAGGATGCTACTAACTTTCCTGTGCTGAAATATACATGAAAAAGGAAATAAAATAGGTCAGCTTCTGCATAAAACACTCTGTCCTCACAAAGACCTGAAAGTTAAGGGGATACTGGCAACATGAAATACAGTCAATTGCAAAGAATAATTTAAATGTAAAAGAAATCAGATCTGTCCCTTTAGCTGCCCACCAATTTCCTCTGCTTTATAGACATTCCTTTTCTTGATAAATGTTTCTCTCTCCGTTTCTACATTGTGGAAGACCTGCACAACTAGAAGGTGAATCTGACAAATGAGCTTCCTCTCTGCAGAGAAGTGGTGAAATGCACACAAAGTGCTTTCAGGATTTAAAAAATGAAAATGTAAATAGGCATACTTTGATAATACTTTTCACTATAATAATCTTAAGAATGTCCTGAAAAAAAAAAAAAAAAAATTAAATATTTTAACATATATTTCTTAGATTCATGTACCCTAGTCCCTTTCTCTGCATTTTAAAATTGTCTGATAATATATCAAATATAGCAAAATTAAAACAAACAAGATTAAGGACTTAAATCTCATTATTTTATTTGTATTCAAGTTGGATTTGCAAAACGTGGAAAATTTTAAAAATGTTTTTAAAAACACTGATTTCAAGAACACTGTGGTTTTTCTTTCACTGGTACTGGATGAGTTTATATTGATCAAATATAGAAATTGAAATTAAATTTTTCAGGTCTGAGATTATTTTGTACTAAGGACAGCCTAGCAAAAGAAAAATAAAATAAAAATTGCAGTGTCACTTGCAGAGGTCTCAGTATTTCATATTTGTTAGCTGAGCATGCATTGAAGCAACTTTTTTTCTTCATTTATGACATCACTTAAAAATTAAACAGAATACTTGACCTTAGTGGTAGGAAATACTTATCCTTGGAAAACTTCAATTGAATCCATGCACTTTCATACAAAATCACAGAATTTTCATGGTTGGAGAAGATCTCTGAGATCACCAAGTCTAATCATCAACCCAGAAAACCCCACAATGCCCACCAGCACATGTACTCAAGTGTCTACACATTTTTTAATGTTTCCAGAGATGGTGGCTCCACCTGGCCAGCACATTCCTCTGCTTTTCCTTACTCTTTTAGTAACCAAATTCTTTCTAATATCTAGTCTAAATGTCCCCTGGTGCAACTTCAGGCCAAATGTTTTATATACATCAAATCAGTATCTGTTACATCATCAAATTTTCAATGATTTCTACACAGACCTGCTGGGGCTGGAGCCTCAGAAAGGGAGGTGTGTGCAGAAGTCTGAGTAAATTAATCAGAATCTGAAGAAGATGAAACTGTCCTCTGACCCAGATCTTTAGTCTGACTTCTAACCAGCAGAGGACATTACCAGGGGGACTGCAGTGAAGTCCTGGTGCAGAAAGATGTTTGGACCTTTCCAAAACCTTCATATCATCAGAGCTTTGTTGCATCTGATAGGCTATAAATTGCCCTTTTCTTAGCAAGAGAAACAGACCACTGTTTATCAGATGATAATACTGCCTACTCAGTAATTATTTAAACTATATTTTAATATCCCAACCTCAGCCTCTACACAAGCTGCAAACTGGGGGAAGGTTTTTAGGAAAAAGCTGTGATTTGATTAAGCCAGTTGATAACATGGAAAAAATAAAAAACTTGGAGGAACACATACAGGCAGGGTAGGCCTGAATTTTGCATGGAGATAATTTCTGTTTAGGTCACTTTTACTGGCATGATATCTAGCTCTTTTCTTTGCAACATGGAAAAGCAAACAAGTAAACTGGGGTCCTTGCAGACATGGAGAGGCCATTTATACCTGCTGGAAGAGAGGTCTTCCCCAACAAACACAGTGCCTCATTTTATAATTTTCAAGGACAACCTAGTTAAAGTTGCAAGACAGACAAATTTGACATAGGAGGGTGGATAACATTCTGGCTTCAGCCAGCCCTCAGCCTATTCAGTTTTATCCCTTGTGGCTTAATTTATTTCTTCCTCATAAGTCTCTAATAAAATCTACCTGCCAGCTGTGATCTACTTTACTTTGAATAGATATTAATGTTGCTGCGTGGTACTGCCATCTTGGAAAACATGATGGTGCACAGGAACCAATTAAAACATATGTTCCTAAGAATATCCTTCAATATGTGATTTTGTTGTTCTTACTCAAGAGGGAGATGGTATAGAAACTCTAACACTAACTATTTATTTCAGGAGAAGTTCCATCCACCCTATTTTGCATAAGTAACACTACTGTTACCATGTGCTGAATGTAAATAAAAAAGTGATGCACAACAAAAATAGGTAAATGAGATTCATAGGAAAAGAGCAAACTGGAGTAACCAAACTGTATGCTGTGTTTTACAAGCCCAAAATGACCTTTCCATTTTCAAAGGCTCACTCTACTCCTAAAGCATATGAAAATCCACACAGAGCAGGGATGGGAGGGGAAAAAAAATAAAATAAAAAGGCTGGTTTTAAACACTCAGGAAGAAACATTTATAACACATATTTCCCAGCCTTGAATGATACAATAAATAATAATTAAGGTGAGAAAAACTTTCATTGAATGGTATCCCAAGATAAGGAGACCTTTTTTTTCAGGTGTTTTGATTTTTAAACAGTGTTTACTTATAAACCATAAAACAGGTGTTACGTTTTGATCTGGTTTTGCTTTATCTAAAATACAAAATAAAGATATTGACAGTAATTAGCAAACTAAATAATATCCAAACCTTCAAATTAAGATCCAGTCAAGTTACTGATTCAATTCTAACAAATATCACTTAAAGAAAATAAAATTATTTCAAATGTGAACGCTTTAAAATCAGAGTCTAAACCCCCTGAGCTGGTTGTTCCAAATGCAAGAAAATTCTTTGTTCCACTCTTGCACCTGGGAAGGATAAAGAAGTTAAAGTATTACTTCAACCAGGTAATGTTTGTACTGTCCACATCTGCCAGGAAGTGGCCAATTAATTACACTGAAATAAGGAAGTGGACCCTATAATATATTACATGAGCTGAAAATGGTACCACCTTCCCCTGCAAAATAGCACTGTAAAATTTTCTTACTTATTTTCTATTTCTCTTCCGTTGCTTTCATTATAATTGAGAGAAGTCCAAGGATTTCAGGCTATGAAACAAAGAATTACACCATTGACATTTGGGAAAGAATATAAGACCATTAGAAGTCCTGAGCAGGGTAGCCTACATGCTTTACTAGCTATTGCTTTGCCCTTTAGCTAAAGTCCAGTACCTAAATCAATGGGACTCTACTCCTTCTCTTCAAAAACCACTCCAAACTCTAAAGTACCTTTGTCAGGAAGCTTTTTTTTTTTTTTTAATATCATGTCTAAATATCAATATGATTTCTTAATGTCACATTACAGTTCTCTGTAATACATATTCCTTGTTCACATTTTTTAATATTTCAGAACAGTTTTTTTTGTTTTTTTTTTCACTACATATTAATCACTGCCATCACCATTAATCTCTCTATTGTTTCGGTGCTTTGTTGTTGAATTCTTCTAATAAGGTCACTGCTTTTCTGTTACTGATTGCTTGGAATTGAACACAGTATTTCTGCAGACAGCTTAGCACCATCAGGGGCAAAACCTTGATGACTATGCATTTGCTGCCCCAAATCACCACTCCTCTGCTGCTTTTCCCCCTGCTTAATTACTGGATGAATTTTAGTTCACTGTAACACAGATGACAGACACACTCCTACTTTAATAACTTCCCCCCAAAGGCTGTGTTAATTTTTTACCCATTCTCCCCTCCCTGTATCCATGATGTTTGGCATTTGACTCTCAGGGTTGTCCCTATAATTTCTAAAGTGTTTATCACCTTCTTACCGTGGTGGTCAACATGTTTTGCAGACACTTTTCTTGAGCCATCTGTTTTGAGTGACATCAGTGAAGGTCTTTGCAACCCTGCCCTTTAGCCCAGGCCTGCCACTTCATTTCATTTTCAACAGAAAGAAATGGAAATTTTTAAAAATTATATTAGTAGCCGTAAGATACCTAAATGGACATGACTGTTTCACAGAAGTGTTGCTCAAAAAAGCTATTAAGAAGAAGTGTGACTGGATGTGGAGGAAGGGTAATTCTGCTTAATGACACGTTTCAAGTGTTCTGAATAATGTGCTGAGGAGCAGGTACAGGCTATAGTGTACTTGTAAAGTAATTAGAAATCCTTGATAATTGTTTTTTTAATTAACAACAAAAGTTGGAGAAAAAAAATTCTGCCCAATCCCCTTTCTGCTCTGGATTAACCCTGTTTCAGACGAGAAAATTGGTGACAAGAGGTTTTTCCAAGCCAGGTTCAAGGCAAAAAGTAGAAGAGGACCTTCCCTTGAGCTAATCTCCATGAACCTGCAGAAACAGTCAATCACATCTTCTCACCTTTCTGCCCCTGTCATGTGAAACACTAATATGTTTTGTATCCTTATCTTAGCCCAGCGACCCTAATATTACACTGGGTTTTCAATTACCCTGAGCCACTTGGACACAAAGGAAGGAGCAGCACAGTTCAGTGAGGAGCACTGGCCATCAGCAGAGATGTCACTGCCCCTGGAGCAGGGATAATTAGAGTGGATTGCCTCTGCTACATAATAGCTCGTTAGGGTGACAGACCGGGAGCGGGTGGGTGATGATGTGCTCAGGGCAGGAGCAGGAGCAACAAGACCAGAGACCATCAGGCTGGTGGGTGCCACTTTCTGCCCCTGATAGACCTGCAAGTCTTCCCTTTGCTGCTTCCACCCTTGCAAGTGGAGAGACAAGTGGCATGTTTAAAAGCTAACTCTGGTGTCTCTGCTAGGAGAAAGCAGATGCCTTAGGAAATCAGCAAGTTATCTGGGCTTAGTGTGACCAGCAGGGTGAGGGATTGGATTGTCCCTCCTCACCCTAAAACCCCCCTGGGGTAAAGCTGTGTCCAGCTCTGGGGTCCCCATCAGCAGAAGGACAGGGAGGTGTTGGAGCCAGTCCAGAGGAGGCCCTGGAGCTGCTGGGAGGGCTGGAGCAGCTCTGCTCTGGAGCCAGGCTGAGAGAGTTGGGGGTGTTCAGCCTGGAGAAGAGAAGGCTGCAATGGGGAGACCTTAGAGCACCTTCCAGTGCCTGAAGGGGCTCCAGAAAAGCTGGGGAGAGACGTGGGACAAGAGCAGGGAGCAACAGGATGAAGGGGAAGGGTTTCAATCTGAAACAAGGATGTCTAACTGATTTTGGTTAGCAATTAGGAAGAAATACTTCACTATGATAGTGGTGAGCCCCTGGACCAGGTTGCCTCCAGAAGCTGTGGTTGCCCCATCCCTAGCAGTGTGGAAGGCCAGGTTGGATGAGGCTTGGAGCAACCTGGGGTGGTGGGAGATGTCCCTTCCTCAGAGGGTTGGAACTAGATGATCTTTAAGGTTTCTTCCAACCAAAACTTTCTCTGAGTCTATAATTCTACAGTCACCACAGAATTCCCACAAAACACACAGACTTCAGCTATGCCATTTTGGAAAGATGGGAGGACTGAGTCTCACTGTCACCGGTGACCATTGCAGCATAGGTCTGTGGACAGAACCTGTCTGACTGCAAAACCCTTCCCTTCCACCATCCCTTTTTACTGCACAGGTGAAGTGACCATCAAGCTGAGGAAAGAACCATCCTCTGCATCTGGAATTTGGAATGCTTTCTCCATGTATAGAGCAGCTCACAGGGCAATCTTGCTGGAATGTAACAAGGGAATCTTGCTTGCACTGAACTAAACTGGCTTGGATGTGAACTAAAAAATTCTTCTGCCACAAAGCTTGTAGGTTTATATGGGGTACTTTGAAGAAATGCTTTGTCAGGTTCCTTTCCCCAATAGCTAAGCACTGCTGAAGTCACCTGGAGTACACTTAGGCTAGAGCTTCTGCTTACTATTAATTGAATTATTTTCTCCTGCTCTCCTCATTTGTCTGTAAAATGTTTCTCTATCTGCTTTTTCGTTTTTTGTTGTTGTTCTGGTGGAGACAGGGTCCTGCCCCAGAACTTTTACAAAGTGTAAGGGTGAGCACTGCTTTGAGTAATAAAGGATAAACATGTGAAAACATGTTAGCTCAGCAGGCGAAGGGATGTGTGATATGGTGGCTGGTCTAAAATGAAATTAGTGGTGTGAAGGGAGGCTACGTGAAAAATCTTGTGGAGAAGGTGATTGGAAATGAAAATTAGTTGTCTTTTTGAGAACATGCATTATAGGTCTGCTGTGAGATCTGTAGAGTAGTTAAAATATAATCAGATTTGTTGCACTCTCTGGAATTCAGATAATATATTTCCATGAGTGGCAGGCAAATACATTCAGAAGAGGACAAAAGCAGAACTGCATGGTAATACTCTACTTAATATCTCCCTGCCAAGGGACAACCATTCCCTGCAAGGTGAGGGGGTGGATAATTCTCTGGCTTGCCTCTGGTTTGGATGCCATTTCCTGAGAAAGGTTTGTAAAGAGTCACAGTCTGGTATCCTGAGGCTCTACTCTGCACCAGGGGGCACCCCATAGACTTCTACAACAGCAGGAAGCTGCTGTGGGATGGTGTCCCACCACAAACCTGGTTCTTTCATCCAAAGTCTTTCTGTCTCCATTGTTCCTGACAACATGGTGGTTAAGTGTCTGGATGTAACCTGAGTTATTATCAGGGTAAAAAATTGTATAGCCAAGTGGCATTAATAGTCAAACATTTTTCCAGGAAAGAGACAAGTGTAATATTTTATTAATTAGTTTATTTAAATCTTTTCCCAAATAGCTTGGGACATGAAGAATATTCAGCCAACTGGACTCTAAAACTGAAATATTTTAGTAAGAGTCAGGTGGTGTTCACAAGGCACAAAGCAGGCTGCTCTAGAGACAGATAAGTTGTTTTTGTAGAGGACAAGCCATGACAGAGGACACACAAACCCCACGGTCTGTTTCTAGAATCTTTCTGCACTAAGCTCTTGCCTAGTGCAGGTGAAAATTCAGAGCTTTGCTTTCTTACATGGTAAAGCTGGAGCGAAATAAGAGAGGATTTTTATTGCGTAAGAAAATTTTTTTTTTAAATTTTTTCTATATGTGTATTCTGGACATCCTCTCCAAAATTATTTTGCAGAAGCTGATCTAGTCTATCAGCAAGTCCTGTCTTCTAATGCACTCACAAATAACTTTCCAGGAGATGAAAAAATTCAGAGCTTCATCATCTGTTGTGCATGTTTTTGTGACTGGTGGAGCCATAGAAAAAGATACAGGAGAAAGTAATAAAAATTTGGGTTCCTCTTACAGCTCTCTGAAGGCAAATCTAACAATCTCCTTCCCAACAAGATATGGAATTTTCTGCCTTCATGCCCAAAAACAGAGACTGGATTGGACAAGCTGCCCAGGCCACAGCAACACAGAGGTGGATCTTGAAAGAGAGTGCTAAATTCCACTGACTAAATGCTGTGTTTCAGTTGCATTGGAAAAGCTTAGTCATGCCTGAAGAGTGCTTACAGGCAAAAGTTATAGACGTGCTGGTACCTGACTTAGCAGAGCAAGAAGCCAGGGGAAGTCTGATAAAGAGAACTCCTGGGGAGTTTCTAACAGCTAAAATGAGCTGAAATATTTTCCAGGTTATTTGATTTCTTATTCTGCACTCTGCTCTGTTGCTTCATTTAGAGCTTCAGCAGTTGTTTGTTGTTGTTAATATTAATTATAATTAATTTATTATTTTTTAAGAAGGTGCTTGTAATCTAGGGGCATGAGCCCACAAGAAGATTTTTGATGGTTGAATTCAGTGTCTTTGAGCACAAAACACCAGATCTGTTCATCTTTCCCCTTTGCACAATGTAAGGACGACTGCAGTTGGTGCAGCTGGACAGTGCTCCAAGATATACAGAATAAAAGTGCTCCACAAAACCTGATGTTATAGAAGAGGGGAGGAAAAAAAAAAAAAAAAAAAAAAAAAAAAAAGAGAAAGAAGGATAGAAAGGAGAGAAAGAAAGAAGGATAGAAAGGAGAGAAAGAAGGATAGAAAGGAGAGAGAGAAAGAAAGAAAGAAAGAAAGAAAGAAAGAAAGAAAGAAAGAAAGAAAGAAAGAAAGAAAGAAAGAAAGAAAGAAAGAAAGAAAGAAAGAAAGAAAGAAAAAGAAAGAAAGAAAGAAAGAAAGAAAGAAAGAAAGAAAGAAAGAAAGAAAGAAAGAGAGAGAAAGAGAGAAAAAAAGAGAGAAAGAAAGAGAGAAAGAGAGAGAAAGAAAATACTGAAAATACTGAAAAGCCTTACTGTGCCTTTGAAGTCACTTCATGCCACTTATGCAGCAAGACCAGGATGAAGGTGTAGTCTTACGATTTTAAAGTGGTTCTTTTAAGGGTCCTAACTTTCTGTATCAGCCCTAGCTGCCTTCAAAACCAGTGTAGTGAAGAGGTGAATTTAAATGAAATAAATAAACTAAAAGGAAAATCTGGAAGGAAGTCCCATTTTAATCGACTCCTTGGGTTTCAGGCTGCCTGCTCTCCGTTTTCACACGTATGTGCACGTCCATTAGCCCCACTGCTATTCTCTGGAAGTGGCTGCACTTTCCCTCCAGCTGGCAAGGTGCAAAGGGCTCTGTAGAAGTGGTCTAGGAATCAACCCACACCCTCCCTGGAGACCAATTACTTTTGAAATGTGCCTGATCGTTTGCCGCTGCCATCTCCCCCTCCCCAACCTGCCCCCACCTTCCCCCAGTCTCTCATTGTACTGTTGTCACTGAGACACCTGATCTGCCCTAATTCTTGCTTTTATTTGAATTAGGGTGCCACCAATCTTGGATCCATGTCAGGGCCCATGTAATGCCTTTGGGCAACACTGGGGATTAGATTAGCATTTTGGTGTTGTTCTAAAGCCACATGGTCAGCATTATAAGGATCCCATTAGAGATAAAGGGACCGGTTACACAAAGCCTAAGAAATATAAGGGCCAGAGGAGGTTGATGTAATTGGCTGATATTAGAAAGTGCTTTAATTAATGAAAGCATACTGTGGTTACTACCCCTTTTTTATCGTTTAACATGCCTCTTAATTACATTCTCAGTTGTTCGTTTACACTGAGCATGTCTTTCAGGACTGCCAAGCTCTTCAGGGAAAATGAAGTAAGTATGTTGTACTAGGTTGGCCAGCCTCACAATTCAAACCCCCCCTTATTGGCTGATAGAGGTAGTTTAGTCAGGGAAAAGGAAGGAAAAAAAAAAAAAAAAAAAAATACTGTTTGCCTAATCAAACAGTCCCAGCAATGACAGGATGTGGGAAAATGAATATTCAGTAATTTAGAGTGCATCGGTCAGACCGCCTGCACTGAAGAGCTTTGTTAGAAATATGTATATACATGCATGTGTATATATATATATTTCCAAAACCAGGAAAATGCATTTTCCAGCAATTTTGCAAGACAGGGATGCCTCAGTGCAGAAGCACAGATCTTCTCAAGGCTGTTTCCACTTTGCAGTACAACGGACCCATTTGATCCACCTGGGATATGCCCCTGTGCATTTTACGTGTTTAAACTATTATTTATTTTTGGGATTAATACCTGTGAGAACTTAGTGCCAGAGTTATCTTTCATTTCCAGGGCACAGTCCAAGTTTTACTTTTCTTACTTTTTTTCCATCAGCTCTCATTGTTTCAAGGAAGTGAGAGTTTACATTTAGAGGGAATTATACTATGAGTCTATGGAAAGAAAGAAAAAAAACCTCAGAAACAAACCCCCAACTTTTTACATATCCCCAATCATTAACATTCACATGTTGATTATTTTTAAACAAAGATCCTAACCTCTGGTTTACTGGCTTATGTGTCTGCCATTGAGGCCTTTTTGATCAAAGACAAGCCATAAAAAATACAAGTTAGCCTTTAATAAGTGATAACTTACCCATAAAGTTAGTAAGCATAAACTTTCAGTGGAAACCACTGGTGTTATGGGAGGAAGAATTCTGCTGCTGCTGCTGTTCTTCTAGGTTTTTTTTCACATTATGTATATTTCAAAGCTGTTCTGGTAGTTTTCTTAAATGTCTTTTTAAGTAAATAGATGCAAAGACATCTATACCCTTCACATGTTGAATTATTCCAACAGACAGAAAGTACACGTTTCTTCATTCTCAGCATTCATTACTATTAGTATGCAGGGCTCAGGCTGTTGAGGCTTTCATAGTAGGGCCCAGCTAAACAAAGCTGTATTTTCCCACCATCAGAGATTACAAAAACACTGAATCTGAAGTTACAGATGTGCAGACATAGGAAAAAAAATCCAAATGATTGCCTGTGAAGAGGTATGTGTAAATGTAACATTGTATGTTCACAAAATTGCTCATCCAGAATTGTGACTGCTGGTCACTCCCATGAAGCAGTGTCTCTGCTTGGTATTCAGTAAACGCACCAACATAGCACCATAGAAAGTAACTGGAATTTCCTACATTTAATTAGTCACCAACCTGGATATTTATTTAATATAAAATATAAAGATAACAGAAAAAAAAAATAAATAAATACATAAATAAAGTTATGTGTTTTAAATCAAGCTCTAGTTTTATGGGTAGGACATGAAGAATTTTTGTGTATCTTATAGACTGATAATGCCTCACCAAAGCAGCAGCAATGGTATTCTGCATCTGAGTTCACAGAAGAAATTTAGTAACTGTGCTGTTCTGCTAGATAAACAGAGAAATTCACCAGTTCATGAGCTTAATATGCATCTTAAGTCCCTTCTGGCTTTAATCATAAGTTTCATTTTGTATTCCCAATATCTGAATTAATTGCAGGTGTCTGGTTCCAACAAGAGTATAGTCTTTAAATTATACATGTCAGTGCATCACTTACACCATGTCACTTCCCGTTAAATTTCTTCTTACTGTAAGTCTGTGTAACGCAATGTGACATGATGGAAATCTGCTGGTATGGTGCAGTACCTCAAAAATAAATACAAAGTTTTAGGATATTGTATTGTACTGATCTTGCCAGTTGTCCTTGGATGATTGAAATGAGTAGATAATAGGTCACTTGCAAAGGCCTTCACCGATGTCTGAGGGTGGAAAGGAGTCAGCAGATGATCCTGAAATTGGCACCATTCTGCTGTGAACCAAAAACACCAAAAAAACCCACACTCTGTGAAAATTATCAAAATACCTGCTCATCCACACAATACACATAATAATAAATTGAAAGGGCCATGACACTTAGATATGCAAAGGGAAAGAACTGCAACCAGGTTGTTTCCATCAGTAAAGCTCTTCAGAAGCCCTGCCTTCAATGACTTCATATCCCAGATAAAGTGTCCCTCAGCAACTGATATTGAGCAAGAACTAAACCCTCAGCTGCAGCACCGTGGAAAGGTGGTTAAACAAGAGCCCAATAAAGATGCCATAATTGCAATCAGATGTCTGGGATGCAGAGTATCCAAGTCCTGTCTTGACTGAACCGTGCAGCTTTGGTAGCACAGCAAACCTTGAGAGGAAGTGTTACATAAAAGGTAATCCTCAGCCACCTAGGAATTGTGGTGTTATGAAAGGCATAATTTCTGCTGTGCCTAATACAGGAAATAACAACTAATTACTTCAACCTTTATACTTAATTTTGGAAATATGGGAATTACAACACTAATTGGGCACCAGTTTGTGAGGGTTTTGCCTCTGCAGAATCCAAACCTGGAAAACATTTCATCATGTAACAGGAAAAGGAATTAAATCTACCACTCTAGCTACAATACTGCTGCAATAGTTAATATGGAATGTTCTCTTTTTAGTCATAAAAGAGAAAATTTTCTGCAGCTATTCTACTCAACTACCCTACAGACTTGATTTTCATGGGAGGCTCCATATCTGCTCCTGACTGAAAAAATTAAAAAGGAGCTAAGCTGGACTGAACTCAAGATTGCACTAGTCTTTGGCAGGCCATTTGACAATAAGGCACTATCAATCTGCTCGTTATCATCTCTTCTGTAGGTCTCACCTATCCCCACAGCAGCTGTCTGTGTGAACAGTGCATGCTTTCCTACTTAGGCAGTGGATATGGTCATCTATCTGTGGACAAACCCATCTTTAGTATCTCATCCAGCAAGACTACCTTCGCCATTTAGCCAGGTGCTCAAATGAGCTGTGACTGTATTTTTCCAAGAAAATTACTCTGTTTTCTCTGCAAACTGATTTTCAACAGCTTTTCCCCCCTTACTCTGCCAGTCTAGTGCTGGTTACACTTAGCACACCACGAAGTGGATCCAACCCAAATTCTCCCAGAGTTCACAGTCCCATTCAGCAAGAGACAGAACTATTACTGACACAGAACTGGTTTGATAGGGGCATTTTGAAAGACACAGTCATCTCAAGGCTGGACCTAAAGATAAAGGCTACCTTGATGAGTGACAGATTGATTCCTGGTTCTCTCATGCTGAGGGAAACAGGAATTGCCTGGATTTTGGACTTAGCAAGAAAAATTTTAAGCTCTCATGATTCAGCTGTGTCCAGTGCAGAAAATGGAGAACTATTAAAAGAGACTACAAACAGAAAACACCTAATCTGGAGATATATCACACTGTGAAATTTAAAAATCTTGACTAGCAGCTCCAGTGAGTTTGTAGACTGATCTAGAGCAAAAGATGTCACTGATGTTGCATATTTTTGGAAGTTTGTTGAAGTAGGTCATCAAGATTCCATTTAAACTAAGGACAAAATGTACTTATTTTGTGACCATTGAATCCACAAAAATCCTGACCAGTCCTACCATGAGCTGGACATCAAAGTGACTCCCACAGAGCATATCTCACTCTCTCCCTAAGGGTACTGATGAGGTGGCTGTAATTATCAGCAGCACTGAGATTGAGTCTGTTTGTAAGACAAGCAGTTATTTATGTACTGTAAACAATCTCAGACTAGATCCTTTGTTTCCCATTTACACCAGAAATACACAAATAATGTTCATAATTCCTTTATAAGATGTTAGCAATCTTCACTTTCTTCCTGGTTTATTTATCCCACAGTCTCCATGATTTAACAGGTGACCACCAAGCAGACAAGCAAAAACAGAACCACCACCCAAATAGCCCAGCAGGTGAGCACAGTTATTGTTCTTGGGGATAACTCTCACTGAAAGAGCTGACTTCTCCAGAAAAGGAGAAAGAAAAAAAGAAAAAAGAAAAAATAATAATAATAAAAAAAATAAAAAAAACCCAACCCAAAACAAAACAAAAAAAGCACCACCAGAAAACAGAAGAGAAATAAAATATTGAGGTACTTGTAAAGGCCACAGGAGTGGGAGTTCTAGAAACAGTCCAAACCCAGGACCTAGCACAAGACACTTTTGATGTAACTCCAAGACAGCATTTGCAAAACATTGACCACAGATGTTGCCCTATAATCAGGGGTTCATATTACAAATGAGTACAAATATTTGGTTGTACTGGCTTACAGGTGCCTTTCTATGTTTCTCATTTTAGTTACTAGGGGAGATTTCTAATGAGAACTTTACTTAAAATGCTTCATATTTAAGTAAGAAATTATAGATGCCTTTTAAATACATAAAACACAGATAAAATAGAAGCAAAAAATTAATTGCAATTTTTTTTATTCATTTTTAGAAAGAGTTTGCATCTCTTCAGCAAATTCGACTTGCACACTTTATGAGTCCTCTCACCCTTTGGTGAACTAATCTTTGAAGTTTTAGTATTAAAAGTAGCTCGGAATATGCAAATATTCTTTTTGTTGCTGTTATTGGATTTGGTGCTATTCTCAGAAATGCTGTCAGCAGCATTGTCTGCTAGAAGGTCTAGTTTACTAAAGAGGTTACTAAGTCCACCAACTCACAAACTATGAAATAACAGGTATAACTCTGGTGCACTCCTGTAGCTATAGTGTTTTTTTTTATTTGGGCAATCTTTGTAACTACTTGGATGGGCAAACATCATCATGTTTCTTTCCGGTGCAGAAACCTGAAGTTTTTTTCACGTCCTTCGTTTCAGTCACTTCAAATTTATGTCAGCAAGTAGATTTTCAGAAATTAATGGTTGCTTAGATGTTAATAGATGAGGCCTGTGGATATTCAGTAGTCATATCCAAACTTTGCATACTACACCTAATTTTTAGCTGGGTTTAACTGACATATCACAGGTTTGGAGGAATATACCACTTCACTCTGGTTCCACATAACTGGGTTAAAACCAGTGTAGACTGAAGCAATGTGTCTGTATCTCCCTAATTAAAAACTTTATGCATATATATGTGTAAATGTTTATATTTGCACTACATGTAGATGTGACGGGATATTTTCTGAAAATGCTAAGCTTGAATTTGGGGGAAGTTCAATAAGGATGCTTAGGGGTCCCTTCATTTTTGTTTATCGAGCTTAATTCAAGCAGGACTTCGGTCATTTCATCAAAATAATTTAATGCTTATCTGCTGACATCTTGTTGGTGGTCTCCAGTGAGCTCACATCTTACCAAAATAAGGCTGTCATTCATGTGCATCATTATGTCCATCTCTTCAAAGACATGAGTCTGGTTATATTTTCACTGCAGTTACTCCTCTAAGTAAGGCTGTCTAGGCTGAGCAGTTTCAGCTTTTGCTCTGTCCTCAGTGGCTGAAGGATTATTTCATGTTGACAGTACAGAACATCTTATAATTATGAGTCTTATACCACTCAAAAGCACTAAAAGCTTTGAATGTTCTCCTTTGCATTAGTTGGACCACTCCATTTCAAGTGTTTTGTTTGTGATTTATTGTCAACTTATAATTTATCCTTATTCATGTAAATTTACCTTAAATGAGTCAACAAGGTGCCTAAACAGGACTAGAAGAAGCAGGGAGGACAGGTTAGCATCTTAAATCCTCTGATAGAAAACAGCAGCAATCACTGTTTCCTTCTCACAAAATCAGAAAGTCTTTTTAGCTTTTAGTTCTTTTGTTTGTTTGTTTGTTTGGGGGGGGAGGGGGGTTGAGCTAAAATAGTCACCATAAGGAATCAGATCTGGACAATATGCCCCTTTCAGCCTTAAAAAGGGGATGGAACAGGGTGTTGTGTTTCAGGATCATGAACAAAACCAGATAAATGTGGGGAAATGTGACTATTTTCAGTTTATGCCAAACTTTGGAACACTTAACTGGAAAAAAAAAAAAACAAAACAAAACAGTAGAAATTGGTAAAAGTGTTGAAAACCACATTTTTTTATGACTGAGGTGCCTACATCTGCCCTCATCTCATTCTTCAAACTGGATGTGCCTCCAGCTGCTGGGACCCAAAGGACAAGAATAAATTGGGGAATAAAAATCTGAAAAGGCAAGAACTAAGGCAAGTTTTGAATCATTCTCTTTCAAACAATACTCTTCATATAATGAATCAACTTCAGGGACAACATACTTTCACATGGAGGAAATGCTAAGCTTTCTCAGGAATAATCACTCCTTTTTTGTGAGATTTTGCTAGGTTAAACACAGCTCTGTACCAACACGCACCGGTACTTTTTATTCCTCCCAGTATTTTCATTTAAAAGGGAGTTGCTGTGCAAAATAACGTCCTTGTCTGTCCCTTCCTCATACAAACCTCCAATCAAATTTAATAAAGCTAGTTTGATACAATGCCAGCCTACACTTGGTTTACCCTTGGTCGACTTTAATAGGGTCAAAAATATTTTCGCATTGGCAGTGTACGCATTAATCATTTTTCCAGAGGATTTAGAAAATTGGAAGAGACAAGGCCAAGCAAAATTTTAAATTAATTGGGCCTACCCCAGCATTCAGGGGGTCACCTTGTGTCAGTTGTCCCACATTTTCCAGGTCACGAAGTTCCAGTGTATCCTACAGCTGCCATGAGGAGAGATTCGTGCTGTGGGCACACAAAGGTGAAAGAATTTCTCCCAGAAAGTGCGAATTTTCCTACGGGCAACCACAACAATTGCAGCTTCCAGATTGTCGCCAGACACCAACCACTTAAATAATGCATGCTCGGCTGACGCCTGTACTTGGTGCATTTTCTAATCGAGTAGTCAGGGAAATTTGCAAACACTCTGTCATTTACCATAAATCCGCTGCCTGCTTACAACTACAGAGTAATTAATTTTAGTGCTGCTCAGAATTATTAATTTCAGCTGGGAAATCTGTCTTCACAATCATTGCTGGTTTCACCTTTTTTTTTTTTTTTTTTTTTTTTTTTTTTTTCTTTTTTGTTTCTTAATACTCTTGCTGGGGGTTGGAACATCAAAGCACTGTTCTTACAAGGGAAAGGCTGTTTGTGGAAATGTTGATATGTGATTCCAGTGTGACACCAATAACTGCTTCAACATTTCTGATTATAATCTGCAATAATGCCCTCTCAGTATCTGGCGGGCTAGCCAGATGTAGTTGGCAGTGCTAAGGGAGAGATGCAAGTGAAAGACTTTCTTTGGAGATGTAATTAATTTATTAGGTTCTAAAAGGGCTTACTGTGTGATAAGGAATGTGTATACCTTTTAGTTCACGGTTTTATTCAGAGGAGCAGAATGTCACAGCCTAAGTGCTAAAAATAACTGCAGGCAAGAAAGTTAGGTTAAATGGTTTATCATCTGTTTAAACACTCTCAGCATTTAACCCATAGGATTAATAAGCTTCTTGGCAGAAATAAAAAATGATATCTTGCAGATGTGTTTCCAAACTTTGAAATTATGAGAACATTGGGGAGGAAAACTCTGTAATTACTGCTTAATATGTACAATTCTGCAGACACAAGGAATATTGATTGTTGCGGTGGTTTTCCCCCACTTGCAAGGTGGACTTGGAGTTGCATCAGAAAGTATTCAAGAAAGTGTCCAGTCCTGGTCCAGTCTGCATCACACCCACTGTGACCAGAGAAGTTGTGCAGCTGGCTGTTTTTAGTAAAACTACCCATTCCCATCAGAGCTTAGAAATAATCATACTGGCCATCTTGTAAAGTAATATGACATGTAAACATCCTCATTTCCACTCTACAATTGTACTCAAAAATAAAAAAAAAAAAAAAAGAAAAAAGTGTTTAACCAAAAGATTTAGGTGGAAAAAGAAAAAAAGAAAGTGACATTAAAGTAAAAAATAATGTAAACATGAGTCACTAATAGATTAGACACAGTTAAGTATTTCAGGATGTTTGTGGTTATCTTCATCTAAACAATACTGATACTTTTCTGTGGATGATTCTGCCTCCAACTGTTCCCAAATCTCTGTAGGCCTGCCCAAAATGAAGCTGATACTTGTTTTGTAAGAGCGGTAACCCTTTGATACCAAGCTGACTGTTTTCCTGTCATATGAATCAGTTTAAATGTTAATGAAATTAACTCCTGGAGAGCGGCACAGAAAAAAAAAAAAAAAAAAAAAAAAAAAGGAAAAAAAAGAACTGAAGAACTGTAATCTGACACAGTTTGTTTCCACATTTGGTATATGTACTTATGAATAAAAGGGGAAGATTATGGACACATAGCCAGAAGCAGCATAGAGATAACATTAAAAAATATTAAAATGAGACCTCTATACCTGAGAAGAGTGTTCAATGGCATAAAAACACCACCTGTGTTTTCTCATCTGTTCTATGACTGAATGAAATGGCATATTCAACTCTGAAACAAAAAATAGCACTGAAATACTTTGCAATTACATGAAACTTGGATCTGGTGCATCTGTGGTCTATCAGTGTGATGTCCAGATCTTTTTCCCCACTATTGTATTGCATCCTAGAATTGACATTACAGATTTTTAAGAAACATTCAAAAATATTGCCCCTTGACATCAAGAACCTACTTGATAGGATCTGTGTTGGATATTTGGAAATAAAAACTGGCAGAAAGGTGTAAGCTAATCTATTTGGTAAACTATTAAAACAACATGCTGATGAAAACTGTCATGCAGCTGGGATCTTCTCTTTAATACTGCAGTTATTTTTTTTTAATGAAACAGGGGCTCAGTCTTTTAAAGGGCAGAACTGGGTTGTGAGAAATAATGCAAACATTATGACATTAAGCCAGGAACAAAATAACGTTCAAGCCTGTTAATTAATCATCTCAAAATACTGATTTGCAGTGTTAGATGAGCAATGTTTCTGGTGGCATAAAATATTACATGATTATATCTCATGTAAAGATGTGGAACAGTTCTTTAAGTGTACATATGTAATATATATGCGTAAATAGTTCAACATAATTTTTTCCAAATGATGCTATTAGTGATGTATGACACTACTCACATTACTCCTTTTATTAATCAAAAACATTTTAATTTAATTCAGGATATTTTGCTTAAGAGCAGCAATTTGAATTTTTCTTTTTTTTTTTTCTCTTTTTTTTTTTTGCCTAAGAGTTTGGCTCATTAATCAGAGCTAAAGAAAGGGGGAAAGGCAGTGACTTGAAATCATTTGATTCTTTTTCAAGGGGTATTTTAAAAAGCAGAACTCAATGTTAGTGTTAGAGGTTGAGTAGATGTTTGTATGGATCATACTGACATACTTCTGACAGGTGACCTGAAACCTTTCAAACTGACATCTGTCACAGAGACAGACAGAGGTTTTTTAGCCTCAGAGCCTGTTTTCATGACATTTCATTTTTCATCAGATTTTGAGAGAAGGGAAAAAAGAAGATGAACTTGAAAAAATCTTGCCAGGGGCGGAAAATGAGATCAGGTTTTCTGCAGCTGTCTAACTCACCTTTAAAGGTTAGAGGTCCAGGCAAAGTGAAGAAAAAGGTCTCATTTTGATGTTATTAGCTAAAAGGACAGATTACTTCTTTAAGTGTATTTCTATAGTTGCATAGCCAGTGTAGGACATTATAGAGGTGTAGGTATTTGAGGATGACTTGGGTTAGTCACTACAAATCCTGATTTCCATCATTTACTTGCTCTCTGCACTGAGCTGAAACTTAGGGCACAAGTTTAACTCCCATCCAGGTCTGAGTTGAAAAATGGCAAATCTCTATCAGATGGATAATATATGATACATTAATCCATATTCAGCTTGTTAGGAAATTATGACCTCTATTTTAAAATAAAATCAGTGCAGATACAGACACAGGCACCATAACAAGACCACTTTGCTTAAGACCACATAGCTGCATCACACTATGTAGAAATTTTCTTCCCTGTGGTCACCATGGTCCTACTGGGCTGGAAGATGACAGGCACCCCAACAGAGATGTCTGCTTTTTCCAAACCTGCAACATAAGGGCTCCAGAGTGACGACACTTTTTCAGCCTTTCTTTTCTTTCTCCTGACAAGCAGAAGGAAGGAAAATTTGACTAACAGTAATTGTACCTCAGCTGGTATAGGAAGATGAGTTCAGTACTTTATTACTTAGTTCTTGCTGAAGCTAGGAGTGCTTCAGTTACAAAACCTTGTCCAAAATTTATTGGTATTTTTCTATTGACTTGAGATTTCAAATGCATTTGGAAAAATTATTCGTTCATTTGAGCCCAAGCCAAAAGAAAGCTGAATTATGCTTTTCTCCCACATCTAATCCTACTGATGTTTAAGAAACTTCATGGTCTGAGTCCATCATTGTCTGGCCCTCAGGATGTAGGAGCTCAAATCAAAATCATGTTTTTCATGAGCTGCTACAGAACGTATAAGTTTACACTTGAGCAGAAGGTGCCCGTGCCTCCATTATTTTGAACTGACAAGAAAACTTGAGGATAGCTCAAGAGTTATACCACAATCAAATACACCAAGCATCCCAAGCAGTGACAGAGTTTTTGACTTGTGTGTGCCCTGACACCCTCACTTCAGTCCTTTTTCTTCCTAACCATTGCATATAATGTTTCCTTTGCTGATGTTGGTGGTCACAGGTGTTGCAAACACCTGTATTACTACTTCAAAGGTATTCACCAAGTGAATAAATTCTCTCCTGATTCATTTCAACATTTAGCAATTTAGTTGGAGGGAATAAGACAAGTAACAAAAAGGGCAAGAAATGTTGGTACATTTCTCTGTGAATGAAAAAACTTTTTTCATGAGTTCTGAACTTCTGCAGAGATCTTCCATGGGACTCCTTTATTTCCCTCTTTGCTCTTCTTTTAAAAAACATAGCAGACACCTACTCTCATAACTTCAGCATAACATTCTCCATTTGGGACAACTCCAACCCTATACAAGGATTATTAATGTTGTTTTGCCTCACTTGGCTTCCTTTTTTCCCCTGTTTATATGGTCTGGCTTCATCTGATCAAATGTGGGTTCAACTAATCCTTTTTCTACATTCATTTTAAAGGGTATTGGCCAAATTTGCAAGGACATAGGCAGTAAGTCTAATTTTTCCTTAGCCAATTTACCACCAGGAAAGATCTGAACATACTTTTATTTGCGTAAACTGTGCAATGTATGTGAATTCAAAGACCATGCTAGGTCATGTCTGAGGAGATAATAAGCCTGTGGAGGGAGAGATAAAAATGGTGCAGCATCTCCAGAGTGCCAGGATGGAACTCCAGATTAATTTTCACAGGCGTTTTATAGTGTTGTAACTATAAAATCACCCTTGAGGAGGTAATCCGTAGCCAGGTAATTCTGCTGCTGCCACGGACCAAACCTGTGTCAAGCACAAGTTAATGGTAATGGAGAAAACCAGCAAGGACTTATAACCTCAATGAAATTCCTGTTAGTATCAGTGCAGGAGCACATGTCTGTGGGGAAATCTTATCTCTCAGTCTTGCTGGACAAGAAGAATTCAGCCCCAGCTGTGTACGATGTATTTAAGTGCTCTGCAGAACATGTAAAGCACAAGAATTACATGGCAGGAAGAATGGGTGATATGGAAAGATGGAGAAGGTTGGAAAATCAGATAGTATTTCCTTAGAAAAAGTGTGCCTCTGGCCTTATGTGGGCTGTGATTGTGCAGTTTCAAACATCTCAAGAGAAATCACTCTTGAGGTTAAGAAAAATATCAGTGGGAAAGGTAATGGAGTTTGGAGGTAAAAGAGCTACAATTCTGAAAGTGTAGGTTATTTTTTCACAGGAGAGAAGGATATCAATCTGAGAAGTCCAAGCTGATCATATTGGGGCTTTGAGTGGTAACAAGAGAACTAAGCCCATCAAAAAAGGAACAAATTAAATCCTGGTAGAATAAAGAAAGAGTCCAGGGCTGTTTAGAAAATCACAATTTGGTATTCCATGTGCAAAAATCTCTGCCTTTTTTTAGCAAATCAAGAAGAAAATGGGGGAAAATATTTTGCTTAATACTCTTACTATAGTAATCACTATTTTTATCCAGGAAAAACAAACAAAATAACGACTTTGTGTTTAGAACAAAGTTGATGCTAGATATAAAATACACAATAGTGTAGGTATGCATGTTGCTTTCCATTCCTCTAGAGGGTATGATTGTACTCTTATGGTACTGAGTTTTAAAGGGACTGGATTCTCCCTGCTCCTACCAAGGTTACTGAAAAAATCTGAGCATTCACCAGCTCTGAAAAAGCAAATGTTTGTACTACAGATGAAGAGCCATTTTCACCATTGCAAATGAAGCTAAATCACGGTCTCGTATGTGAACTTCAGGAAATTTCTCTTCCCACCTTTTTCCTGTATTTACCCCACACGAAAATGTGGGGAAGGAAATATGCCCTTGACTTCTGTTTTTCTGTTCTGTATAATTCCATACATAGTAACTGGAATTCAGAGTCATCATCAAAAATAAGTTGTTAATGCTCAACATCCATTTAAGATCTCTCCATCGATAGACTGTGATGTTTACAGGATGGATAGAGAGAAGAAAAAAAAAGATTTAGAAGAAGGCCATGTTAGAGAAATAAGTAAGGTTATGCTTTGTAATGTTGTCTTTTTCATGGAAGCTGCACATAGGTGGTGAGCATGAGAACTGGAGCTGAGTAATAGAATTCCATTTCTTAGTTTATTGAAGAAACATCATCTGTCTGATGTGCTTAGATATCTTAGCCTGTTCCTCCTCAGGCTAACTTTTGATTTTCTTTTTGTAATAGCACATTACAGGAAAGTTTTTCACAAAATGCTCAGTTATTGCAAAAATGACCAGGGTACTTGCATCCCAATACAAGACTTCTGATTTCACAATTTAAGAAACAATTACAAATTTTGATCTTGAAGTTATTTTTATCAGTATTCACTGGAGAACCTTGGGTCTCCTGGATGTGAAACTATTCAGAAAAAGACTAAATACAAATACATGGGATTTTTTCCTGGGATCATTCACTTTTATTTGAAGTCTGAAGCAATTAAGTTAATACAAATTTCAAAAAAAATCCAAATCCTGAAATCATATGAGTTAGATGGAAACAAGTTTCCTAGAATAAATCCTGTTCTGGGTCTTACTTTCAGCTATCAAAGAGTTTATAAATGACAAGTATGAAAATTCATTTGACAAAAAAAAAAGATTTTTTAATAAAAATTATCATGATTGTTCTCTTATGTTGCCACTCCAAGCCAAAATAAACAGCTCTATATGACTAGGAAGTATGCTTAAGAACACTGGTGTACTCCTTTGGTCTCCTCAATTTTTGTTCACTTTTTATTCTGTTTTTTAATAAGTTTGCAATTTTATGTGAGCATCTGCTTAAGTTTAAGCAGGAGAGGAGGTTTTTAGAAAAAATTTTTACTTCATCAGAGTCAGTATATTGTTTCAAGTG
This sequence comes from Florisuga fusca, assembly GCA_038090715.1. Classification (NCBI taxonomy): domain Eukaryota; kingdom Metazoa; phylum Chordata; class Aves; order Apodiformes; family Trochilidae; genus Florisuga; species Florisuga fusca. The sequence goes on from JAAWXA010000006.1 coordinate 30,257,431, forward strand.
AAGCTGCCTAATTTGTACAAATTAAGTTGCCACAACTGTACATATCAAGGTTCTCAAGAACTTACAAGGACCGTGGGAAAACTTGTAGTCTTTCCACACCTGTGAAATTTTTTAACAGCCTGTTTTTATAATGCCACTCATTAATTGAAAGATGCAGCATACACTTCTAAGAACAAAAAACACCTAAGAAAATACTGACAATTTTCAGGTAAAATCTTGTACAAAAGCTACCTATGGATAGTCCTGGAAAACAAAACAAAACCAAACAAAACAGGTAACAAAGCAAGCTAAATATAGACTTGCAATGCAAAGTGTTTTCATACAAAATTCCAATTTTCCCCTAACATCAGAAAACATTTTACAGTCAGTTGAGCCCCTGACAACTCTCCCACCTTGCATATGAGATCCACCCATTGGCCTTCACAGGCCCCTGCCCCAGTACAGCACCTCTGCCTCATGTATTGTCCTGCCCAGCCTGAGAGCCTTGCACCTTGGTCTGATCAGGATTGAATTAGGTTAGAGTGATCAAGAGCTTTTTCCAAATACTATTCTGTGTTGATCAGAAATTTTGATTTTGTTGTTCTTATTTATCCCAAAGACTGAGTGTTTGGAACTTTCCTTTTTTCTCACCCTCTCTGAGATATGAAAAAGGATCATATACATGAAGTTTTTTCAAGAAAAAGAAAAATAATAATTTTGAAAAAAAATTATAATAATTCATGAGATGGCAGAGTGTCAATATTTATCAAAAGGTCAAACAAATAACATGGGAATATATATATATAGCAAAAGCTGTCAAAAGAAAGGCCTCTCTTACACAAACAACCTTCACCCATGAAGCATTCAGCTGTTCAGGAGCACTTATCTTGAAAGGACAAAATTGTTGTGAAGTTCATCAGGATAAAACCCACCTGAAACATTTCCTTTTACACTTTATTTAACATCTGCAACACCCTGTATGCTGTTTTTTATCACACAGGTGTGCTTATACAGATGGAACTTATCACAAGTAGAGAGGAAGTTAAGTGCAACGGGGATAAATCTGGGTTACCTTTTAATGAGAATTAAATTAATAAATAATTTAAATAAGAAAACCTTTTGAAGATTTCTTTTAAGTCAGCTGGGCAAAGTGTTGCTGATATGATGCAGAGGCTGAAAATTCTTTACTATGTTTTCCAATATAGGCAGAAATATCAATCAGCTGATAATCTACAAGATGTGTGGGTTCCCGTGTGGAGTTTTGCTGTTTTGAGACTCTGCTGAGTGAGTGAATACCAAGGAAAAGTGGACACACTAGTGTTAAATTGCCAGCCATTAACCACCACAACAGCATCTGCTGGCCAGGAAGAAGTGAGAATTTTTCTTCTTATTTTACTTGAGTTTGCTGTTTGTTTGTTTGTTGGGGTTTTTTTTTTTCTTTCCTGAAGATGTAGTACTCTGTCAAGGATGGGAAAGCCCTTAGAGAAGTTGCTCTGTACACTCCTGTATGTTGTGATATCTCTCAAACACAGATCAGAGACAATGGATACTGAGAAGTTTTGACACGTTCTTCATCTATAATGCATGTGAAAGGGAGTGGAGGCCCATGGCTCAGTGTCACCTCCCACATGGAAATAATGCTAATGCCTGAATGGTAGGCTGGGATACTGCAGTGAAACCAGACAAAAAAAAAAAAAAAAAAAAAAAGCTAGTGTGGGGCATTAAAAATAGCTTCTTTTGCCACAATTAATAAAATCGACAAAATGGCACCTGAGCAACTATGAAATGCAGTGGCAAGGAATAGATTCTGGACATTCAGATGTGTTTCAGTTTCCTTGTCTGTTTCATGCTAGAACAAATACACTTGGAAACACAAGAAACAGTGTAGTCAGAATGGGACATTGAAATAGCAGGAATAAAGATATATATCTTACAAGAGAGTCTCCATAATATTTTCTACCTTGAGTAACACTGCTGCTGCTGCCACAGCAGCATGAATCAGCTGGGCTGCAGATTTTGTTTCCATTTCTCAGAAGTTTTTATACAAAAGTCTTGCTTCCCATCTATGACCTCATGTGAAGCCTTACAAAACCCTTCACAGTAACTCTGAGGACAGAGGAAGAGGAGGGCTTAAAGAGAAGAGAGAGAGAAGTGTTAGATGTGTCAGATTGTTCATTTAGTGGAAATGTGTTCATCATTTTGTTTTAATTCAGATCCCTGGTTTCAGATTTTAAAAAGGTTGAAAGAAACCATGGACCTAACCACAGTTCTGGGGACTACTTAGCTAAAATGTTAACTTATTTAACAACTTATTTAAATCTCCATATATACTATCTTACTTTTTTCCCCTCTCTATTTTCTTCATTCTACTGCTTACAAGGAAGCACTCTGGGTACCATAAAATAATTGTCTATATGATGATGCTGTTCAAGTATTGAAAATCTATTCCAGGATATGTATTCATGGCTCTGTTTAATTTTACTTTTGCAAAGTCAATATTTTAACTCTTGGAAAAAATGAATAATGATTTTGCTATCTACTTTACATTTACCATAAATGGTCTAATTTTTTCTTGTTGGGTATTATGAATCTAGTGCAGCGGAAACTTTAACATCTGGGGTGGTATTAACAAGATAAAGTAATGCATTCTCCAGTTTTCAGAGAAAAATATAAATAGCAATTTCATTTTTCAGAACACAGAAGTAGGAAAAGAAAAGAATCATTCTACAGGGAACTACTTATAATACTGATAAATGCTTAAGCAGCAGCAAGATAGCAGCACTAACACACTTTGACTGGGAAACATGAATGATAGGCTTGTGGGAGAAATTTAAATTAATGCCTTTTTTGGAAGGAAAGAACTCCCAACTTATTTATATGTCATACATCAAAGGTTAAGTCTGTAGACTATAGTTTTGGGCTAAAAAGTCAGAGAAATTGTTATTTAAACTGTCAAGTTTGTTTGTGTTCAGAAATCTCTTCAGGATGGAAACTTCTACCCTAAAAAGAACAAATTATGGACTATCCTCATCTCTGTCTTCTTGGTTTTCTGATCTCTTGCTTCACGTCTAGAGGTCACACAGCACATACAAATAACTCAACAGGCTGTGTTTGTGGTAATCCTCTGCCATTTGCAGAAGAGCCTTACAGCATCAGGGCCCTCACATTTTAGGCACTGCACATGCAAATAGCCAGTTGACTGGGTGTCTCCTAAAATCTGCCAAATTATTCTGTGGTCTTTAAATTGGAACCCATCACATCCCATGACTGTAGCCTAAACATAAGGAGCCAGAGGAACAGACTTATTTTTAAATTCTCTTTTCTTTGTCCTTTACATAAGTACCAGTATCTTACGAATGAACATCTTGTTTCTTTCTATCTTTTTTATGTTAATTGTGTACTAGAAAATAACTTTTTATTACCTCTTTGCTTCTTTCTTATGTATGGATTTATACATATTCCTGTCTTTAAATATTTTACTACCACTTGTATATGTCTGTGTGGAGGAAAGTCTATGAATTACCTAAATTAGGTGGCAGCTAGGTTTCTAGAAGGCACTTTTATCACTTAATGGTGATTTGATGATAGAGAGGTACAAAACCCAATGTCTTCTGAATGAGACTTTACAGAGGATGAAGCCCTAATTCTTTGCAATTGCGTGATTTTTGCTGTCTCTTAACTGGGATTTGCAGTCTGTTTGCCAGGTCTGCACAGTCTGGAAGCATGCAGGAGGGCTCCCACCTTCGGTGAGAGCTGACAGGACCAGAACCACACCAGCTTGAACTGAATGCTTGAAGGAATTTGTTGACCTTGCAATAGTTTAAAGCTAGAGTGAAAAAGGAAAAAGGGATGATGCCAGCTGAAAAAGCAATGGAAACAGCCACAAGTTTTCTAAAATTTGTTAACATTTATGCAACTTATATTAATCCTTTCTTTTAAGATATGATATCTGATCCACATATTATTTGAACAGGCATTTTTTGAGATGAGGTTGGCAGCTTAAAATTTCAGTAACAGCTTAGCTCTTTTAAGACAGGCTTGTGTAAGTAGCCAGTATGAGCCACAGGAAAAAAAAAAATTAAAATATAGAAAGTAAACAAATTGACCACACTGGACATAAAAAAATGTGAAAATCACAGCTCTAGAAATTTCCAAACGAGTGTCTACTGAGTAAGGGCATGTGTTTATTTATTTGAAAGACTGACAAAGAAGTTCCTGTGCAACTAAATAGTTTTTGTGGCCAGCTACCACTGCTGGTAGAGTTGAGGCATAGCCCTCATAGCCCCCATAGCAGGAGGTTGTGGTGGAAGTTGTCCTTGTGCATCTGTTTGTTTGTTTGTTTATATTTCAGGAGAATTGGTCAGCAAGATTTACTCCGGAAGAATAAAAGACTCTCAGTAAATTCATTTGTATGAAAATCTGGCAGCATAGTTTGCTTATCTTTTTACATTCAGCCCTTCTGCTGCAGTGCTTTACATGGTTATTAATTGAGAGGTTAAACTGTCACTAATTTTAAAATAAAAAATAAAATAAAGGCACCATCGTTTTACAAAGCTAGGGGTATTTTCCATTCTTAGGTCCTTTTGATGGAGATGTATTTGCCCAAATTAGGACCATGCCTCCCCAAACTGGAACAGGCAATGACCCTGTATATCCAATTCTCAAGCATGTCTTAAAATAAAACAGCTGTACAATCTACACAGACAAAGAATGAAGTGTATGTGTGATTCCAAAACCCTTTGTATACCAAGTGAGGTATGTGGTTTTATTCACTGTCTCTCAGGCAAGAGAGGGTAATATTTGAACTAAGTGTGAATTTTTGTGAAATTCATGAGAAAAAGTCCTGGCTTTGTGTGATAGGTTGAGACAGTGCAAAGAAGACACAGTCTGGAGGCTAAAACATTGTGTAAAACAATCTACTTTGTTATTCCCAGCTCTTGCTAATCACTTGTACTGCAATGGCATAAAAAACAGGATCAAATTAAAGAAAAAAAAATTCTACCTCTTGTGATCTTAACTAAAAGTTCAAAGTTTAAATCAGGCTTAAAGTCACAATTTCTTGACCATTTTGATATCTGCTCTTACCTTCCTGCTACACAAACTGCAAAATCTTGCTGTAAAATGTTTAGGTTTCTGCAGTGGTGATTCTTGAGGCAGATCCCTCAGCATTCTGCCAGTAGACAGACATTCTGCCCCTGCACTGCTGTTGAAACTGTGAAAAGACCTTCCTATATGTGGTTTCTACCTTCATGGATGTGCCTTCACATCACTGGATATTACTGACTTTTATGCACGGCTGATTCATTCCTTATGTTGTAAAGGCTCAAGGAAAGACCTTGAACTATGTGCCCAGTTCCTTTCAAATGCTCATCACACCCAAAATTAAGACAAAACAAAGTTCTGACTGCACCACTTGCTGCATATTTTAACACTTTCCAAAACCCAACCACGATAACCTACTTTTTCCAAGCACTTCATGGGCCATCACCTTCACTGTGGTGACTCCTGTAAATGAGGTTTTCAAGGCACTGAATAGACATTTTAGGATCTGTGTCTCCTGTCTTTCACTTGGTCTTCAGCATATAGTAAAAAGTACCACTCCACACCCTCACAGACAACTCTGCTCAGAGATGAGAGTGACAAAACTCTAACCAGGGCTTCAGTGAAGGAAAGCAGAGAACTTAATGAAATATAACTAAGGATTTCTTAACATTTCTCAAAATCAGCAGGTTTTATTCATCAGCAAGTATGGCACTCCAACACTTTTGCTGACTTGGTAATTTTATATCTTGAACTTCAATGTAAATGTGTGGTTCATTTCTTTTTCTCACATCCATTACTGAAATCTGTTAGTTAAGCCACTGGCTGGAAAAAATGTGTATAAGTTAAAACTGAATTTTGTTTTGGGGACAGTGTTCTGCTCTAGATTGTACAGCAAAGCCTTGCTAGTTTCAAAGAGCTTTGGAAGCCCAAGAGTGTACGGGAAAATCTTTGTGCTTTAGGCAAATTATACCTAAATGTATACCTTAAATTATACCTGTAGGCTCATGCATATAACCAAGAGCCAACAGACAACAGGTTTCAATACTTACACATTGTATGAGTTGATCTCTTATTAAGACATAAAATAATTAGCATAGCAAAATTATCTCATGAGGTAGGACTTGATTGTTCTTTCTCAAAACTGCAGGTGGATGATTTATTATTTTTCTCTGTTCAGAAAGTAGACAAGGGAATGCCTCAGTTAATATTCCTACCTGGGGTTTTGGACTCAACTAAAGCAGCAGTGCAGTTAGATACCTGTAAGCTTCACATGTGCCCCAAACGCATGTTCATATCTTTTTAGTGATTTGGGGGATGTCATTTGCATGCAAAAAAAATTGTCTCTGGAGGTCTTTTCAGATTTGGACCACACAAAAGAACAGTATGTGCAAGCCACAGTAAAAAAAAAAATGTTTTAAAATTAATTCAACTGCTATAAAATCATGTGAAAATACACACAAGGCTTTTTTCAGGGAATTTGAGAGAGAGACCCAGGTCAGGTAGTAATCATGAATAACATGTTCTTTTGTTTTCCTATGTAGAAACCATGTTCTCCTCTCTCACACAATCATTTTGCAGACATTCTCAGACTGTAACACTATTTTCAGCTAGTGTGGCCCCAGGAAGTCTTTTTTTCATATAAAACTAAAATATTTCACAACATAGGTCATCAGTAAGGGCAATTAGAGATTTTTGCAACATCTTATTTGCAACCTCTTATGTTTCCATTCATTTTTGAAGTTCAGAACAGAAAACCTGGATCAGTTCTTAAGCTCCTGTGTGTGTGTTGAGTGAACAGTCTAAAGCAAGACTGCATAATATATTGCACAAGTTACTTTTTAAATACAATTTACTGTGCATCATAAATACACTAAAACACCCACTATATAAATTTATACCTCAAGATTATATAAGAAACCAGCTGGATAAATCACTATATCTTCAAATAGTATGCATGAAAGCCATGCATAATAAAAAAGAGGTTATATATTGTTTCAACAGAAAGCAAAATTATTTAACTGTTTCACTTCTGTGGTTACCAAGGCAAAACAAATCTCAATAAAAGTCATCTATTATTGCAGAAATTTGGTGTGCTTCTGATGCTTCTGTGTGACCCATCCAATGCTTTTACAGAAAACAGAAGACAGGTTTTAAATCCTTTTTCCTGGCATGAAATTTTTGCAAAAAACCCCAGCATGCCCATATTCTCTTAATATGCAGCCTTACATATTCCAGCTGCAAGTATTTTGCTTCAGAGATCCATAACAGGCAGACCACAATCTTCATTCTGTGCATCAAGAACTGACACTGGTGAAAAAGCATAGCTGTAGAAATTGGGGTTCTGTTTTTATCTGGTTTCTGCAATACCTAGTGACAAAAAGTACAGATTACTTGGTCACAAATTGTTTTCTGAGAAAAAAAAGAAAAGGGAAAAAAAGAACCCCAATTTCTACAGCTATGCTTTTTCACCAGTGTCAGTTCTTGATNTGGCACTGAGTGCCACATCCAGTCTTTTTTTAAATGTCTCCAGGGACGGAGAATCCACCACCTCACCGGGCAGTCCATTCCATAGCCTAATCACCCTCTCCGTGAAGAAATTCTTTCTAATATCTAACCTAAACCTCCCCTGGCACAACTTAAGACTGTGTCCTCTTGTCTTGTTGAAGGTCGTCTGTGAAAAGAGTCCAGCTCCCACCTCGCTACAGCCTCCTTTCAGGTAGTTGTAGACGGCAATGAGGTCTCCCCTGAGCCTCCTCTTCTTCAGGCTGAACAGCCCCAGCTCCCTCAGCCTCTCCTCATAGGGCCTGTGCTCGAGTCCCTTCACCAGCCTGGTTGCCCTCCTTTGGACCTGTTCCAGGACCTCTACATCCTTCTTAAACTGAGGGGCCCAGAACTGGACACAGGACTCGAGGTGTGGCCTCACCAGCGCCGAATACAGGGGAAGAATAGGGAAAATAGTATTCATAACAGGCCAGTATAATAGTCAGGTAGTTTTGGAAGAAATTTTTAGTTGTGTTTTATGTTTGTTTTGTGTTTTAATTTTTGATTGCCATTCTTTTAACCATTTATCTGCTTCCCTTAAATATAAGTTACATGCTTGTAGAAAAAAACCCCAACAAAACCTACATGTATTTCCTTTGGATACTTGCCTTCCATATTCTCATGAAGGAACTGGAAAGTGTTCAGAAGAAACTAACTTACATATACAGCAAATATTAAAGTATGCGGGTTATCTGTGTGCAATTTCACCTAAAATCCTGGGTATCCTTGTTTTCACAGATAAGCCCTTGACCACTTTCAGTGTTGCTGCACTGGAGGGTGGTACAACCATTTCTCCAGGGTGAAGTATCTCTGGATATCCTGCCTAAAATATCACTGTAAATGCACAGAATATCCGTATCTGCACAGGACAAACTCAGTGTGTCCCTTGTTGCCTATGGGCCATCAGTTTGTCCCATCCCACGCTGGACTTGATGAACATGCTTGGTTCAGCTGAGCATCCTTGGCAGGTTCAATGCCTCCACTTTGCTGCACATGTGCAGGCCAGCTGCAACAGGTCAATTTATCACTTTGATACCTGTTGAGCTTAACAGGTCTGTGTTTAAGCTCATTTTCAACAAACTTGTAACTGAAACCTTGTATCTGCCCTCCGAACCTAATCAGAAGTATGAATTAATTTTTTAAAAAGTGTGTTTTGGTCTAGCTTGATTTCTTTGCTGGAGCAGTTGAGGCCCTGCTAGCACAGCTGCATATTTGGCATATTGCTCCCTTATGTGCAGCTCAGTGCTACAGAAAAGTTCTAGGTCCAAGAAGCCAGGTACAAGTATTCTCTTTTGTCTAAGATTCTTCCTTATTTTTGCAGATCTAGGGATTAAAAGTGTTGTTACCACGGACCCCAAAACATAGAAATCCTTATGTCTTAGCCATTTTCATTCTGTGCTGACGACAAGAGTTTATTATAAAATATGTGCTGACAGCTGTCCTTTATGAGACACCCAATTCAAGGAGATGACACTGGCTTTGTGCCACTTACTAACACCTCTGCCATTTCAGACATTACGAGTTTTGAGTCTCTATTTCAATAATAACAATAAAAATATTGTATATTTATTATATTTAAAATTAGTATAATTTTAGACCACCAAGCTTATATTATTTAATACTGCGGACAACTTGTGCCCTTTTTCTTGTCTGGTCATGGTTCTTTTTCCACAACATAAAGTCACCTTCAGAGCAACCCTTAAACAAGAATTAATAAAGATGTGTAAATCTGCTGATAGCCTGAAGAAATGGGCTTCAACTGTGTTAAATACGCTGTGAATTTAAACAAACTTCTAACACAATATTATCATTACTGTTTATTTATGTCAATGCTGAAAAAAAAAATCCATTTTAGTAAAAGAATGAAAAACAATGGGTTACCTGACAGTGGCATCACAGCTTGAGAGGCATAGCATAGAACAAATATTCTTCCCTTCTGTGTGCTTCTTACCTGTGAGCATTGACAAGGATCTCTGTATCACTGCATCAGACAGACAGATCCTTCTATACTTTGGAGATGGCAAACAAGATATCACAAGGTTGAATAGGGAAGAAATTTTTTAAAAAAGGAGAAAAAAAATGGGGGAGAACATTTATGTTTAAGAGATCTATGTTTCAATGTCTTCCAACTGCAAAAGAAATTAGTTAAAAGCAAGATTTAAGTTCAAAATGTGTCTTCCCTTCCCTTTCCCTTTCCCTTTCCTTTTCCCTTTCCCTCTCCCTCTCCTTCTTTCCCTTTTCCTTTTCCTTTTCCTTTTCCTTTTCCTTTTCCTTTTCCACAGGTTTAGAATTGATTATTGATTAGTCATCTCCATACCAAATCTTTCCAGTGTGTACATCTGGGTACAGTTCTATTCTCAACCATCTATTCTATCAGACTGAAGGTTAATTGAGAGCTCCTTTTCAAAACATCTCTTTCTGTCACACCATTCCACCATTTGTATGACTGTCCCTAACATGTTAAGAAAACTTAAAAATGTGGAGTATTAACTAATGAAACTGAAAAATTTGCCAAGCATGCTTTCTTTTCTCAGAGTACCTAACTTGGTAATATTGTCTTGTGCATGGTCAGAATGATTATATTGAATTTATGACTGTTAGTGTTTTGAGATCATTGCTTATAAGCCAAGGTACAGCACGTTGACTCTCTCCAGCCTGGTGAAGAACTGCAACTCAAAGCCTGATTAGCCTTGCAAGAAATGGAGAGAGTTCCAATTAAAAACCCAGAAGGCTCCCCTACACTCTATAGCAGCAATGTGTTTTCTGTCTCAATTAAACTTGGACTAAATTGTGATTTATTCTGAGGAACAGGCTGCAGATAAGTGAAAAAGTCATCTGGAAACCTTCCTTCCCTGGACAGCGACTTTCTGGAAGGTCCTTCATTTAGAAGTAATTTCTGGAAAATTTCTTGATTAATAAGAGCCTACGAATAAACTTTAAAATGATGGCTTTGTTATTGCTTTGGCACAATACCTTAAGAACACCGCGAGCTCTGCCAAACTGTGAGCACTCTTTCAGGAGGATTATGTCCTTGTTTACATATCCAGCTGCACTGGGGCTGTGTCCGTGGTGGTGCTTGAACAATGTCCCCAGTGGGGGTGCCCATTAGGGGAGGGTGTAGGAACTGCCGTTTACTTTGTTTAAATTGAGTGAGAATGCACAGCGGTCCTCTGATCTTGGGGGGGGGAAAAAAAAAGTGTTGGAATCCTGCACTTTCTGAATCCTGTTTGGGTTTGTTTAACAGGGGGATGTTTGGACTGCTTTAATAAATAAATAAATAAATGAACGATAAATTAAATAATTAATCGCAAAATTTTTCGAGAAACCACTTAGAAGTGTTTCAAGGGTTCTGTGTGGAGGTGAAAGTAAAGCATGAATACCCAGCTAAGTGTCCTGTTAGAAACCCATTTACACTCTACCCCTGAATGGGGAGTAAGACTTTACAGCATCCTCTTCTCAACCAGGCAAAGGCCTTCTCTTTCTTTTGTTTCTGCTTCCTTTTGGAAGGAGGTGGGCTTAATGCATATCTCTGTGCCTGTGTCCTCCTGGGTCTTTCCAGTTCCTTCATGAGAATACGGAAGACAAACACCCAAAGGAAATATGTGTAGCTTGTTGGTTGTTTCTTTGTGTTTTTTTCTACAAGGATGTAATTTATATTTAAGGAAAGCAGATAACTGGTTACAAGAAAGGCAATCAAATCAGTAACTCTACTGAAGAAATATGACAATTTTGCAGTACTATGCCTATAAACTGTTACTACTTTCATTTTTCAGTTTCTTACAGTTTTCTAGTCTCAAATATGCAAATTTGTAAGGGTGAACCTCATTATGTAGCAGGCTGAAAATTACTAAGCCAGGGTTACGGTTCAAAAATAGTGCAGCTGAAATGAAGAATTCCTTAGGAAAAAACAGGGATTTTGTATCCTCCAGTAGGTGTTCAAGTGTCTTTAGACTGTCTTTCCTTTTCAAATGCCTGGGTCTGCTTCTTGCCAGTACACAAGAAAATCTTAGATGATTAAGTTGTTTAGGTGATGCAGTGAATTACTCCCAAGGCACAGACATATTCATTTCCCAACTAAACAATGACAAAATACTAATGTTTTTGAGATGTTCATAAACATTGTTGTCAGCAGCAGACTCAGGATGAAATCCTGGCTTCGGTGAAGTGAACAGCAGATCTCCCACAGATTCTCCTTTCCCCACTTCTCCTGTCTGCAATCATTTAACAGCGTATCATTAAGACTTGGCTGCAACACACTTCCTCACCCCCACTACTCTGCTGAACCACTTGTAGTCCCAATGATTATAAAGGTTCCTTTCTTTCTGGTCTCTATGGATCTCATCTAGGCAAAAAGGAAAAAGGAGTGAGGTATTTTTCATAGTTGATGAGAAATGTACTTCTTTATTATAAAAGTACTGGATATTTGCCGAGATCTTTCTTTTCTAACAAAGAATTTACAGGGAGCTCAGATCTCTCTGTACTCTTCAGCTGTCCTCCTTCGTGAGGGAGACAAGCTCATGTCAGAGGAGAGACAGGCTTCAAATAGCAAGATCACCAGGAAGACTAAAAACACTTCTTCTTATGTGGGATTAGGAAGTTATAACAATGCATGGTAGTGCCAAAACTGTAGAGATTCAGAAGGTGAGAACTACACAGGCTCATACCTTTATGTAGTCTTCACAAATGAGTTCTCCCCAAGAAGGTTCAGATGTTGTTCACTGTCCCTTCTGAGGAGGTCTTGAAATCCCTACAGTCGTTAAGTTTGCTGATTACAAATCTCTTTCTCTTTGAATGCGTTTCTTGATGTGTCCCACACCATGGTTTGCGTTGTGGAATTACTGACACACAGAGAAACAAATCCATTTCCAGTCTCGTGGAGTTACAAAAGCTCCTGGCAGTTTCTGTAAAAGGGTCAGAGCTAGTTTCTACTCTTGCTGCCCGTACAACAACCTTGGGATACTTACAACATCCCATTCTAGTGAAATACGAGTAGCTGATTTTTTTTTCTCCCAGCCAGAATGATCAGTATATTCTGCTCTCCATGTGAGGAGACCCTAATCCTAACTTTTAGATCAGGTATAAAAAAGTATTTTCCTTCATTTTGACGTTAGATTTCACGTTTCCTAGTGGAGTGCAAAAGGATGGTGCACTAAACACAATTTTCCAGAAGAGTTTTTAACTGGGAAAGCAATCATCCTTTCAGTACAAGAAATAAAGACACACAAATCTTGATTTTTGTATTCAAAACATGAATCAGTTGGTGGTGATGGTAAGATGGGGGTGATGTTGCGCAAGGAGAAATCTGGCAGAAGATAACAGAAGAGTGGTGGAAAGGTGAAGAAGCATGCTCAGACTGAGATGGTGATCAATCTGTCAGCCCTCTTGAAGAGCTGACATCATTACCAACTCAGGAGAGATGAAAAGTCAGCCAGTACCCTGAGGCCATGATTTCCAGTAACAGCAGAGTCTCCCTCAAGAATGTTTTCCATGCTGACACCGACTCCCTGTCCACCCCAACCCTTCCCTTGACCTCTGGTTTTCCTCCAGCTCTTCTTCAGCCCTCCCGGTGCTGCCGGTTGATCTGATGAGCCCAGATGAACCAGGGTGGCTCTACCCACCAATCTGGGTATTTTTCAGCCCTTTGCTGCTTAGACCTTGGGTTTCAGCAGAGGTTATTTGCGTGACTTGCCCGTAGGAAGATCTTGCCTCACCAATTCATTGCCTGCGTAAGAGCTGTTGTAGGATTATTCCCTCAGGTAGTGGATATGGCTCATTTGTCAGTCTGAATTTAAATACCAATGGTATAAAAGATCTTGCAGTATTTACGCTGTGCCACATTGAAGGGCAAGCCATCAGTTAATTTATATCAAAGAATGGACCTTTGTGAAAGCCAGCTACTGAGGACAGCTGTCCCAGTGAGTGGGTGTTAAGCTTTTCTCATGGACGGTAACCTCACTCACCCAGACTGACTAAAAGCTATAAATTCTGTGCCTCCTATGGCAGCTGAGAGGAGCTGGGCTTCTGCTGACCCTGGGCAACCTGGCAAGGACTGACCTGAGGACTGATGGTTCAGGGTGGTATCAAAAATTCTTTGACCTGTGCAGGTGGTTCACCACGGCCAGGAGTAAGGATCACTGATGTGTCTGACTGTGGGAGTATAAAAAACATTGTATCTTGACAGGCTTGATTCAGAATAAAAGTTTTCTTGGAAATCTCTTAGGATGTTGGTGATTTTTTATGAGCTCAAGTCCTCACAGGAAGAAAGAAAAGAAAAGGAAAAAAAAAAAAAAGTAGTAGAAAACAAGGTAATTTAGAGATTAATTGCTAGTAGTATGATAGTTGACAGCAGCAAATAAATAGTTTGCTTTGTATCTCCCTGCTTGCTTCACTAACTACACATATACAAGGAAATGTTCTAATAATATGTAATATCTGGGGAAATGGCATTTTACTGGGATTACACAGCTCATCTAAACCCAGGCTGACTCCTCAGTACTCAACACCTTAGCTGCCTCTTCTGAATGCAAAGGGTAAACTCATTTTAAGCCCAGATCCACCCACCAATTACATTTTAAGTCTTCATGCAGCAGCTCCTGTGCCATGAACCATGTCCTGTGAAGCCCTAGCCAGCCAGCAGAACTCATCCTTCAGGGATGTTCCCTTTGCAATTTCAGCCCACAGAGTGGATGCTAGAAAAATAGTGTGATCTTCTCTGCAAGTGTGGTTTGAGATCTTGCAAACAGATGTGCATATGGAGACAAGAATGTGTGGGGAAAAAAAAAAAAAAAAAAATTTCTCTATGCCCAGAGTGTGATTTTCATAGATTTAAGCATTCTGGTGATTATGGCCTCAGGACTCTGCACCACTCGTGCTCACTCATTCTCTGTCCTTAAAAAATGGCAAAGGAGACCATTCATCCAGCACTGACTCACCCACATGAAGTACTAAAATTAACTGAAAACTTTGTAAAATATTGGTATTTAAAAAAAAACAATTAGGAGTTCGCCTAAAAGAAGAAAGTGGAGTAATGATCTTCCTTCTCCTACTTTAGTAGGTGCATGAATCTATGGAGAGAGTTTTAAATATAAACATTGCAGCGATGGGAGTTTTAATGGAAGGAAGCTTTGATCATTCTTTATTTGGGCTGTACTTTTGCCACTAGTATTTCTAGGTACTCCTCAAAGTGATGGAAGATGTATGAGATGTGAGAGAAGGGAGCTGGTGCCCCTACTGCTCACAAAGGCAAAGCCCCAGAACTAACCACAAATGTGCTCACCTAGCTGCCCTGACAGCTAAAAAAAAAAAGGTGTGAAGCAGCAGCTCTCAAGCTACAAAGGAAAGGGTGTTTCCTAGACAGGGAGAAATAAAAATTGTTAGCAAAACTCCATCAGGAGAAGCATCTCTTCCAGGATTCCTGACTCACTTCCTTGAAACTCTTCTGGCAAATTTGGCTTTATCAGATTGAGGTCAATCTGTTATTCAGCCACTGCGTATGTGAAGTGAACCAAACCAAACCAAACCAAAAAAAGTGACAAAAATTAAAAAACAAACCAAAAGAAATTTAATTCATTTCCCCCACCATTGCCAAGAATCCTTCTGGTCAGTATCAGCTGAGGACAGATGCAGCAGCATCCCTGGTGTCAAGGGAGAGGGAAGGCTGTATCATTTGGGTGGTGCTAATTGGGGCACCCCAGTAAATCTGCTTGTGTCAGCTGAGAAACTGTTAGCAGTTGAGTTTGCACACTGAGGCCAGGATTTTGGCAGGTAACCTCTATTGCAAATATTAGTAGTTAAGCATCTAACTACTCAATTACATGTATAATTCAGGCAGGTGCATGTATAATTCAGGGAATCTGCTATCCAAGAGATTTTCTAATTTCTGTTCCCTGTGGTGTTTGTGAGCACAAAATTATTGACACTTTTTTATTTTATTTTATTTTATTTTTGGTGGTGAAGAATGTGCTGCAAGGAAACGATGTTGGGAAGAAGCCCATCTGAAAATCTGTTCCAGTATACAAATGTAGATGTTAATGTAGTGCTATGTTTTCAAACCTTGGAGCCTGATTCACTACTGCATTACACCAGTATGAAATCAATCACAATGTGCTGGTACACAACTGGATTAATCCAGAGGTGAATGAAACTTATTGTTTGCAAGTGCCACTTGCCAAAGCAAAGACTATCCATTAAGAAAAAAAAATATTCTTTGCCCCCATATAGAAATTTAGAAATTCTAATGTCTAAAATGAAAATAAGAGGGTTACACTGCTTCCCTATAACCCTTTGTTTTTACCATATAAAATTTCTAGAATTTGGTGAAGAATATATACAAGTCCTAGCAAGGTCATAATTTAGTATAAAATAAAACAAGACATTTAATCCTGGGGAAAAAAATGAGAATGGTAGAACTATCAAACTATGTGTGCAATTTCCCTGTTCTCAAATTGCATTTTCTCCCTTCAGTGTTATACGGAACAGGGTCTTGCCCTCTAGATTAGAGACTTTTGCATTAGAGGAAACTAGGTTATGTCTTCCACTGTCAGATATAGAAATTATGAGCTGGAGTGCATTTTAGCCAGTCACTCTGAAAAATGTTAGCCCAAGGGGGTAATAATTAGAACTGTTTTTGTCAGGTGACTGCATTTTAAGCAGTGATGTGTCTGAGGATCTAGCTGAGGGGTTTAATATAAATATAAATATTTTTTTTCCAGTCAGCACTGTTGCCAGGATTTCTTTCTTCATCTTTTATTTTATTTTATCTTATTTCAAAAGTAAGCACTTTTCAGAAATTATCTACTAAAATGTAATACTGCTTAGCATTATGTTGACCTGATAATATTATTTCCTTCAGAAACCAATAATTCAGTGCAGTCTGTGAAGTTCATACATACAGTGATAATCTAGCCCGTTATTTCTTATATTCTCCAGCAAATATGCAGTGAAACTGCATGCAAATAAAAAATATGTTGTAATGTTGGGTTTTTTTTTCCCTAAAAATGTAAAATATAACCAATTTAACGTCATGGGCTTAATTCACACTAAGAAAATAATCATTGGGCAAGAGAAGATAGCAGAACTAGTGTCTTAATGATAAATAGTTATGCTTTTCTCCCCAAAATGGCATTCATTTCTGATCATTGCCCCTAGATGGTGAGAGCAGCAGGACCATGTTTGGGGGTTGGCTGGTGGTTCTGAGTTTCAAGCGACAAACAAGTGCTGAGGTTCAGATGTTGTGGTCTCAGAGGTGGGAGCTGACTCCTCCTCTTTGACCAGGGGTGTCTGGTCACACAAGAAGTTCCCTGGGCTGGAATCTCAGCATCCTACTCCCCAAACCCCCCCATCCATAGCAGGAAGGAGTAGAAATAGCTTCATTCCTTTTGTTAAGCATTTACATAAAGACGGAAGTCCTTTAATTGATGGCAAGAGCTTTGTTCTTGTTTTAATAAAGCCTCTCCATCTTTGATTACCAAACTTACTACTGAATAATTCATTCACTTTCCTTTTTCCCATCTTGTGGGTGTTTAAGAAGTTGAGCTGACGTGAAGACAGCTCCCAGCCTGGAACTGCTCTCTCCTAGTGCTAGCAGAGAGGATTTAATGATATTGCTGGCTCCATGCCAGGCTCTAAATATTGCACATCAGTTCTAAAAGTGGGATCAGCTATGAGTTCGGACTGGATGAAGCAAATCTGAAACCTTGGCCAGTAGGTTGGTTTGGCTTTTTTTTTAATCACTTGAGAAATACCAACTCCAGAGGCCCTGGAGTATGCCGTGCAAACTTTACATCTTCACTTTTGCAGACTGGATGGTCAGATTGACCAGCTGAGTGGAAAAACACTCATTAAATTCTTTCCTTCCACACCAGCCCACCCCCGCCCCCCCAAANAAAAAAAAAAAAAAAAAAAAAAAAAAAAAAAAAAAAAAAGAGATAACTAGTAAATTAAAATTTCAGCATTGCTCATTTCAGCATTGTTTCGTTGTACCTGTTTTCCTTTCCTGCCTGGACAGGAGAGATTCATCTGTCTTCTAAACAATGTGCACAGGCCAAATCCTTTTTGCATTACTCCTGGGAAGAGTCCCATCAGTTTCAATAGGTTTCTTGTTTGTTTAGAATGAATAGGATTTGTCTTTGTGTCATTCCTATAGACAGGTAAGGATTTTATGTATTACATTTGATATAGTAAATTAGTTATGTTCCTACTATACTTACACAAGCATGACTTTTATATTAATTATTTAATAGAATCAGAGTTCTTGTCAACTGCTGAACCATGAGCAAATTAACTAAACAAACTAAACCTGTACTTAAATATGCATATACAACATATGTATTTTTATTAGTAAAAATTATCATTAACTCCAGTTCTGGGATTTGTTATTTAGTTTGGGATTCTTTTGTTATTTTTAAACACATCAGCAGCATCCTACTTCTAAATTTGTATTCACTCAGGTTTATAAATTTGCTTCCTCATACAAAGACAGAGAGAAAATTTAAATATGAATGTCTTTCCTTCCTTTCTTCTTTGTTTTAAATAAGTGCTATAATAGACCTACCAAGGTTAATATTTGTCCTTGCACCTCCAATGAATCCATAGTAAGAATGTTTTTCACTGCTCTGCCATAGCTAAAATTGCTTAGTCCATGCTGTCTGTAACACACATCATTTTTCAAATGAAAACTTCCAAGATTCATCAGAAAAGAGCGTATCACACCCAATGCAAAGTGAAGGAGCATTAAAATATAGGGAACATATGCCAAACCACCTTTAGGAAAATAACCTCACACTTTGTGAAAGATGATAAATCCTTTGTTTAGGAAATATAAAAAAGCACGAGTTTAGTTCTTCTGAAAGTTTAAGTGTTTTGTTCTGCTAATTCCAAGAAATTTTGATTACTTTAATAAATGTACTTGCATGGATATAGCTCTTGAAATAGTCTTTATTTTGGCCAAGGGATTTTTAAGGCAGATATTAATTTTATGTACTAGCTGAATGTTGGATCTAGTTCCCAGTTGACTTTTGGGAAAGGGACAATGGAACACACTAGGACATCACATCAGCCTTGCTTCACTGATTCCTTCAATAAGAAACTAATTTTTGAAAGAATTATGAGTGTGTTTTTAGTTTTGTGTCTGAAATTATTTTTTTGTGTCTGAATTATCTTGTTTTAGTTTTATGTCTGAAATATTTCATGGGATTTCTAGCCTATTGGTGAGGATTTCTGGATTTTGCCCCACAAAGACGTTTCCTCACTGCTACTTTCTCTCTGGAGGTGGAGGCCAAGGAAGGGTGTTACTGAAAGAGCTACATCTTTGTTCTGGAAGGTTTTCATCCCAGGACTTTTATGCCATCTTTACACATCATATTCCCAGCCTAGAATTGTCTGTTCTGGTCCCAGTGATGTTTTTAATATGAATAAGTTTACAGAATACATGTGGGTGTTTTAATAAATTATGAGAAAGTTGTGTTATTTTGTTATGGCTGATTATTACCAGTAGTTGGAACATTTTCTGCACAGTTAGAGCACTTTATCCCTATGCAGAATTTCAAAACATTCAGTGTCCTTACAAATCACTTCCATGGTATTTACCATTACCTCTGCAGGAGGCATAGAGTGAAATGTTTTGTGGTTTTCATGCAACTGGAGTCAAAGCATGGACAAATGTTTGTGTAGTTAAGGGTGTCACTCCACTTAGGTGGTTGCTGTTGGATGGTAACTAGAAATAGTTCCTTCTGTATGTCATCCAGAAGTGTAGGATATATGAACTATGCCTTATCCACTACAGCAGATCCAAAGTTTACTCACATTTCTGAGGAGTTTGAGCTGGGTCCTCTGACTCCATGCTGAAACAAACGAGGAGCATTCATATATTTCTGCCCTCTGCACAAGGTCATTGTTCAGCAAAGGACTAATAACCAGCAGATTGGAATTTGCCATCCACTCTACATGTTTTGCAAAGGGAATGTGCCTAAATTGACAGAGTCAAACTTTAAAAGGCAACATGGGTGTTCTCCTTGCCTCACAGCTCTTCCCCTTGCCTCTCTTCATGTTGCTTATCAATGATTATGACTTGTTCTAACTACTGATCTTACCAAAAATCTGTCCTCCTTCCACTCTTTGGTCAGTTTTTCATACTCAACATCATTACTGATATCATGGTATTTGTAATCCACTGACTGTTCCTGGAGGACTGCCATCCATTAATGGGAGTCTACTCTGAACACAAATAAAAAATATAATGAGTATCTTTATATCTCATTTTCTGATTACAGCTCAGACACCAGGGCTCTTCTTGCTAGAGTACAACTTGACACTTGTAGAGTACAGAAGTTTTAAGAGGTAATTCTCCTTAATAATGAAAAGGCTAATTTCGGGTATAGGTCTGTCAGTGTGTAAACCTTCACTTTCAGCAGGTTGTCCTCTTTTGTAAACTGGCAGGGAGTACTATAGTACATTTGTAGAGGGCTTTTCCCTTCTTTTCACAAGTACATAGAGTTAACTGAGGTTTAATGTTTTTTCTTGTCTAGTTATCATCCAAAACTACTGTTTTCTGATGTACACAATTTGCACAAATTTAAAGAGAGGCTGTTGAAATGCAGTTCTCTCTTTAAGGCCTCTTAGGCCTTTATAATTTCAAGGTATATGACAAGTCTTTATGTGAATTTTCTCATAGTAAAGACTCCAGCACTCTGTTAGAGAAAAACAAAACAAAAAAAACCCCAAAACAAAACAAAAATAAAACCAGTAAATAAATAAATTCCCAGATGCTCACAATTAATCCTACCTTAACAACCAGTGTGTGCCCAATTAAAGACATTATCTGAAGATCAAAGTTGCCTTGTCAAGGTTGTTATGAGAGTGAGTTAAAACCCCATCCTAATATTATGAGAAATTCAGTCATTTGTACATCAGGGGGTGTTAAGCTGGCAAGTGCTCTAGGATCTACTGGTATGAGAGGTGCTGTAATTGAGGAAAATTAGGCAAATGTGGTATTTGCAAGGAAAAGAGAATTGATTTTCTTGCCCGCATAAGGAGATTGTCCTAAGTTGTGCCTATAAACATCTGAACAAAAGGTGAAGCAAGAACAAACTCAGTATTAGGATGTGAAAGCACCCTTCATGTGGCTACAATTAACTTTACCATCACTTATAGCATAGAAAATAAGACTACATGGAAAAAAATTAGAATTGGGGTGCCCCAGAAAATGAGCTATTTCAGAAAAACATTAAAATGTGATTCTTCACAGATGGCATTGCTCTGAGCTGGCCCAGGTCTCTTACATCCTAAGAATGTCCCTAGCTAAAGAAATAAATAAACAAATAATAAACAAAAAAAAACCAAATAAAACTGCTTTATTATCTGAAGCAATAGGTTGACAATCAGAAGTCTTTATCATGAAGACATTTGTGAAAAGTGGAAGTAATACATTCCTGTGATCTTCTGGACCTTCTCAAAGCCTCAGCAGTCAGGTTTGTGGGTTCAGTTTCAGATTCCCACAGAGAGCTACAGAGAATTGCAAACACTGACATTGTCGTTACACAGGATGGTTTGATGTGTAGTTTGTAATGGTTTGTGACAGCATCATTCGGAATGGGTGTTTTTAAAGACTTTTCAGGACATAGGTGTGACCTTGTTTCAACTTGCTTTACCTCTGGAGGTGGCTTGGCACATACATCTCTCTAAGTCCTGGCCTTTCCTCACAGCTGTTTCATGAACTGGTTTGCTTGGAATAGATTTCCAAAATATTTTTAAAGATCAAACAGAAAAACATACAAATATGGCAAAGAAAATATTTTTTTTTTAAGTTTTCCTTGTAATTTGAGTAGTGCCCTCTTCACTTCAAACACCTCACATTTACTGGTCCCTATTTATGAGTAAAAATCTACATATAGCACCCTAAATTAATCAGGATTGATGCCTTTCACATTGTCATTTGTGGCCTCTTTAGGCCCATTGTTTTTGAATTTTGACCACCCTGATGTCCAGTCACCACTAATTAAATGTAATTGAACACTATCAAAAGGTCTGAAGGGCATATCCAAAACCCTTGACTCTTATTTTACACTTGGGACCTTATCTTTTTCAGTTTTATGTATAGGACTAATGAACTGCAGTCTCCTGGGTTATTCCTATGCCCATGGTTAGCATTTTTTAAAAGTTCTGCTCTGAATCCTTCACCCTCAAGACTCAGTTACAGTGTTATGAGAAGGACGAATATCTTCCCTCCTTCCAACCTTGTCCAAAGAGAAAAAGCTTTCCAAAATGTTCAGGTTACAAATCTTCATATTTCCCTGCCTATGCTGGCCCTTTAGGTGAGGGAAAACTGCATTTAAATGAAAAAGCAGAGCTTGGCTGGAAATGTGCATAATTGCTTGCACTTGTGGAATTCAACCATCAGTTCCTGCAAGGGACATTTTGCAGAACAAGGACCACAGGACCCAGGCTTCTGTCTCTTTGCTCAGCTGCTTGCACATTTAAACTTTCCTGTAGCACTTTGCTCTAGTAGTGATTTTTGCAGAGCTGGGAAAGAATAAGGATCTGGTCAAAACAGGTCACAGTGGCAGAATGAGGTGGTGGAGTGAAAGGCAAGTACGTGAGAGGGAATGTCACTCTGCTTTCCTCACGCTCTTTACACTCCTTTAACATTAAAAGATTGTGCTCAAACCCTGCCAGAGTGTTCTCCAAGAAGCAAAATGTGTCAAAGAATCTCCCTCCCCTGGATTTCACATTTGCTTGGTTTTTGTTGGGTTTTTTTTCTATGAAGTAAGAGCCATTTAGTTCTGTGTGTGGTTTTGATTTTTTTGTGTCTGACATAAGGTTAGTAATGGGGGTCTTGTGCTACTTTTAGATTTTTTTTTTATTTATTTTTTTTTTCAATATTACCAAGGTGAACTAATAAAGAGAAACACTTGCTCAGTCTATGATGATGCTGTAGAGCTTCCACACGTTACCTCTGAGACCAAGCATCTCATCAGACTCACATAGGACTTGCTGGGTACATGCAAACAACTCTTACAATAATCCAAATATATATAATCCAAAGATGTTTGTTGACTGAATATGTCATCTAAGACTCACAAGTTTATGCAAATCACTGAATCTCAGGAAGCATGAAGAGACACTTAATAGGCAACAGATTCATTCACTCTGTCTGGTGAAGCATCTTTTTCTTATGCTAAAGTATCTATGAGACTCAGTGGACTACAGCTTTGATTTAGGATGTCAATTCTTGTGTTCCCAGTTATTTGGTGCTGACTGGTATGACCTAAAATAACAAAAACTGGCATAAGCATTCTGCATCTGGTCCTTCTCTGTTCAGCTGTCTTCCTTTCAGCCAGAGCTTAAAAATACCAAAAATAACATTTCTTTAAAGGGACAAGTTAGCTGTTTTGCCTCTATATACGGTTACTTTTCAGATTGTTCTAATCTGGTGGATAAGGTCAGCTGGATCCTGAGCCTATATATTTTAAATGTTCTGCCCTTTAGCTGAAGCCTATTCATAATTCGTGTTGTGTTCACAAAACTATGCATAAGCTCTGCACTGTGCTGATGACAGTAGTTTATCTGCAATTCCCTTCCTACCATTTTGTTACCCCAGCATTTTTTTCAGGTTGCTGTTTTATATAAGTTTGACTCAACAGTGTTTTTCTTGGCTTTGCAAGAGGTAGCCATCCAGGAAGCAGAGCCATAGTCCAGGACCTCAGCTGACATTTTAGATGATGCTGAAACAAAAACACTGCAGCCAATAAAACAGAACTACATTGACTGTAGTTACAGAATGAAATCTCTGAGTGGACCCAGTGCAAGAACTTATATTAGAACATAGCTGCTAATTTTGGGAATGTAAGAGGGGTGTACCAGTCATTCCATAAGGCCCCAGGATTCTACAGCAGTGGAATGCAATCCTAACAGCAAAGCAGATGTTATTCCAAAGTCATTTTCAGAATAGCTACCAACAAAGCTAAAAATCCCACAAAACCAATGGAACCTTTCATTTAATATTTAATGCCAGGGTCTGGTTCTGGGTGAAGCAGTTATTCCACATCCCCAGCTGTATAAAGGTATTCTAAAGCAGAAGAGAGGTAACTGTGCCCAAGCATCTAATGGACCTATTTAAACAGCACAGCAAAACTGGTGGGTGTTAGTTTGCTTCGTTTGTTTTTCTTTCTTTTTTATTATTTTTTTTTATAAATTGTGCTAATAAAATCTTAAGAAACCTTTTATCCCATAAAAGGTTATGTTTTTGTACACACCATTTATGCTTTCAAAATGGACAGAATGCAAGTCCTGATACTTCATCATATAGGAAGCACTTAAAACATCCAAGACTGCCTCTGAAATGAGCTTTCAAGAGCAAGAAGTTTTGCCAATCCCATTTTAATTTTTCTTGAGGAAAGTGCTCTTTTATTAACACGCACCCCTTTTCTGGAGTGGGTAAAACTGGCCTCAGTATTCTCATGGGGAAAATGAACATTCCCCCAAAGCTTTGGAAGATACAGCAAAAAACAGAGCTTCTTGCCAAGAATAAAATTGAGCAAGTCTGAAATGTTTACAGCTTCTGATTAAACCTTCAGTGGTATGTTTCTCTTAGACAAAGCATTTGTCATAAGTAGCATGTCTGCTAGAGTATGATTTATGCCACTGGACTGGAATTGGCTGAATAATTTATGCTGTTTATTGTTCAGTAAAGATTTTTCAAAAAAAGTGGAACAAGCAATGTGAAAAAATGGGAGATAGACAAAGTCTATATTGAGGCATATTGGTAGTCTCAAGAAAAAAAATATTTTCAACATTTAAAGTTAATAAAGTGAATCTAAGGGAAAAGCACACCTTACAGTATGGACAATTCTAATAGGTGAACATTGTCAGCATTTTCAATGAAACCAGTTGGCTAAGAAAAGCTGCCAAATAGGTGTGAAATGAGGTGAAATTACTAGGGAAACACTTTCTTTTAAGGTACTTTGCTTTGTTCCTTGCAGTGCCTTGCAGCAAAAAATTTAATTTAAATACTGAAAATGGAAAGGCAGCTATATTGATTTAAATTTGCTAAGAACGTCTCGGAATCTATTTCCTCTTTCTCAGAATAAGTACATAATGTATATATAAAGATGTACATGTGAAAAATAGATATTACATATATAATACCTTCAAGTTTTCTACTCTTTATGTGTGAATCACAGTTTGTTAGAACCTACCACTATGTGTATTAGCATAAACCACATAACTTGAATTGTCAGTTTATAAAATTTTCAGAATGTATGATTATGGTTCTGCTCTTACTCTGAATTTTTACACAGCTTGTATGACTTATTTTATCTGTTGAAACACTGGTTTTATGTTAACACGTTTGTTTTTTCCTTTTTTTAACACATAAATTTAATATCCTGGGCCTATTGCAGAGGGAGACTTGTGGACAAAAGGATGGATGGATGGATGGATGGAGGGATGGAGGGAGAGATGCATGCATGGATGGATGGGTGGATGTGTGTGATGGTGTGATGTGTGTGTGTGTGTATAGAAGGGGAGTGGGAGAAGCATGTGGCTCTATTCTGCTGAGAGTATTTCACTGATAACTCACTGTGGCTAAAAATATTTGAAATGTTTACAGGCTGCATAATATATATGTTTGACATATTAAAGCAGACTCCTATCAGCTGCTCAGTAACCATTCCAGTGAAACTCCTTAAAAGAAATCAAGCAAAATCACAGCCACCAGTCTGCTGTGCTGTTTCTAATTTGAAGGCAAATTCATCTCTGACACACAGCAGATTCCATGCAGGTGGAAGCAAGCCCCTCACTGCTCCTCTCTCTGCCAGTCAAATTATGTCATCAGTGAAGGATCACTGGTTTTTAATGATACGGTGGCCTCCATACTGAGAAGCAGGTCCTCACAGAGCAATATGCATAGCCAATAAAATGGCTGTCACCAAATTACAATTGACACTTAACATCACTAAATCTGCAGTGTAATTCCTTGTGACAGTTGTGTAGGTATATTAGAAGAAAATAATTTACTTCAAACCCAGCATGTAAGACATTTTCCTGAGTGTAATTCATGTCACATTTACAGTAGCCAAAGCAAGCAGTCTCGAGGCAACCTTAATCTGGGAAGAGATCATAGATACTAACATGTTCATTGAAGTATGATTATTTATGAGTGCAATAAACAAAGCTAGAGCAGTTGTTCATTGCAGGTTTTAATTGTTATTGGGGATTTTAATTGTTATTGGGTTTTAAATGAATATTAGCCTCTTTTGCTTTAGGGATTAAGAAAACTATAAATACAAAGCAACATTTCAAATGGAAAACTGGCATTGTCTGGAAATATCTCAGTGTTTCTCTGGACCAGAAACCAAACACAGGTACATAATTCTTTACCTCCCCTCTTTGCTCTCCCCAAGTAACCCACTGCTGTGTGTATATTTGAATATCTGCATGATTTAGCATGCATCATAGCACTAGCATACATGATGGGTGCTTAACTCTGGAGATGTTAAATAGGCACAAGGAGCATCAGCACCACAGTGGACTTCTAGGTGGTCCTGGAGTTGAACAAAAGGTAGGAGAGACAAAAAAAAAAACCCAAAACAAACAAACAAACAACAAAAAACCCCACTCTCTTCTGGCTTACCTGTTTTGATACGTTCACCCAGAGATTTGTGGGGACAACCTGCCCTGTCCTTATAAGCATATATAAATGTGACAGAGTTAAAGGTCTTCGCCCCTCAGGATGAAGTGGTTTGAATGCCTGGTGAAATAGGACTGCAAAAAATTCATTCCAACTTTGTCTCCAGGCAATTCACCTTTGGCTCAGTGATGATATGAGTATTTCTGCTGATGGGGAAGGTATAATAAGTCAGGTCAGGCAGTCTTCGGCAGGCAGGGGCCTATTTGTTAGCAGAACAAAGCAGGTGTAACATTTTGTGCTAGATTAGCTCATCCCAGCATGAGAATTACCTTACGTGAAGCTCTCAAGGTTGCACGTGAAATATATGTGGCTGGTTCTTGTTCTGCAAACAGAGCCTCTGTATAGGTAAGTGGGGCTTATTTTAAAAATGCATATATTGGAATGTGACCCAACGGGTTTAAGTTTTCCCCTTCTTGCACACCAGCTAAAAATTGCCCCAAAATGAAAAGGCTGGTGAGGTCTCCTCTGGTGTGACTGTCCTGCTGTGCTAGACAGCATCTGACCAAAATGATCCAAACATACCACCCTCTCCTTTACAAACCATCAAACAAAGAAGTTAATGTATTTATTGTCCCCTCTGCTATCAGCCATGGAACATTAATCTGGAAAACAAATACAATAACAACAAGAAAACAAAAAAGAAAATCAGCATAAACGGGTAATGAAGGTGGTGAGGAGTTTGGAGCACAAGTCTTAGGAGGGATGAGGGAGCTGTGGGTGTTTATCCTGGAGCAAAGGAGGCTGAGGTTGGAGCCAGGGCTCTGCTCCCAAGGAACAAGTGATGGAAGAAGAAGAACCAGCCTCAAGCTATTCCAGGGGAGGTTTAGGTTGGATGTTAGAACAAACTTACTCACTGAAATGGTTATTAAACACTGGAACAAGCTTCCCAGGGTGATGGCTGAATCACCATCCCTAGAGGTGCTTAAGAACCATGGAGATGTGATGCTGAGGGACACAGTTCAGTGGTGGATTTGGAAGTGTTATGTTCATGGTTAGACTAAATAGTTTTAAGGGTCTTTTCCAACCAGAAGTATTCTGTGGTTCGGTGAAGATGACCCAGAAATATTCTC
Organism: Florisuga fusca; assembly: GCA_038090715.1. NCBI lineage: Eukaryota > Metazoa > Chordata > Aves > Apodiformes > Trochilidae > Florisuga > Florisuga fusca. The sequence continues at coordinate 30,284,749 of JAAWXA010000006.1, forward strand.
TGCATCCACCAGCCTTTGAGTACCACTGTATCAACAAAGAATGGTGCAGGTTTTGGATGGAGCTGATGGAAACCACATGAGAGCTGTTCCTCCCAGAGCAGTGGCTGACTTTGAGCATCCTCATGGTGGCATGGGATCCCTGAACTGCATGGTGCTGCAGCCTGATGTGGCTGGCAGTGTAGGCAGCAAAATAGAGGACTCCATGTGTTTTGGAATCAGAAAATAGTGTGGGATGTGGTGGTGGATTTTTTTTTTTTTCTGTCTAGACACACAGGCCTGCTTCAGGAAATATTGCTGTTTCCTAACTTTCTCCTGGATCCATGGTACTCCAAGGAGAACTGGAGTGGTGGCATGAGCTTGGGAAGAGTTTTATATTTTCCCTCCAGCAAATCACTAGAACAACTTGACAACACAGACTCTGAAAATTATTTAAGTAGCACGGAACTACAAGTAATGGCACCTTGCAGAAAGTTGTCCTCAGCTCTCAAAGTCAATACCCACCAGGGTCCAGATGTAGTAACTTTTACAGAGCATTACATACCAGAGGAGGCTTTTTTCAATCTGTTGCCTTTGTTGTGTAAAACACAATAGCCCATTGTACTGAAGATTTCATTATGACTGTTATTTTACACCTGGCTCCACAAATTATCTATGAGCAACTCTTTGGAGCTTTTATAATTCAAATAAGTCAATGCCCCATAATTTACCTGTTTTATTTTTTTTTTCTTTCCAGAGCTGCTGAGCAACTGCAATGAGTATCAAATCCAATATACAAAAGTGTCCAAGTGATATAAAGAAAGTGAATTTCATTATTTGCCTGAATTCAGTTTGAAAGTGTCCTCTCAAAGAGGTTGCACTGGAAAGACATTTGCAAGGGGGACTGTTTGTGTGTAGAAACACTGAAGCTAGGCATCCAGAGCACTGGCACTGAAGAGCCTGTCACCAATAGGAGGAGATCCAACCTCTCTAGAAAAGATCTGCAGAAACACATTCCTGCTTGGAAGGTTATTTATTCATATGCTTCTGGACTAAACACAGGTGTGAAGAGCCTGGAATAAGGTGAAGAGAAACAAGAAGGAAAAGCGAAATGAATATGTCCCTGGGCATCTGCCTGGAACTTATCACTGCAAAGGCAAAAGAAAAATATCATGACCCAGAGAAAGATTTGGGAAGTGCACTTCAACACAGGTAATTAACAGCCAATAATGAAAAGCACTTCAGTCTTCAGCAATAACTGAAGAACTTGGACCACAACTTTAATAAACTTGTTATAAAATGCTACAGTCCAGTTTAGAAAACACATTCATCTTTTTATTGGTGTGAGCTTGAGGATATCCTGGCAAAAACAAGCAAAGTGATGCAAAAAGCTTAAGTGGACAGCAGGTGGAATCTAATCTCTCTGCCGTCCTGTGTTGCCAAATGGGGTCATATCATTGCTGCCTTCCAACCTGAGCTGATTTGTCACACAACACATGGCTGATTACCTCATTAACTCACAAGCCTCATCGGCAGAATCTCTACCCTTCAGTTGCTGAGATTTGTAACGTTGCAAGTGAAGCTCAGGAGATGTCTGGTGGGAACAGTCTCCTTTTGAAATTTACTGTTGGCTGCTAAGGAGAGAGCCCACATGCATACACAGGTGCACACAGGGCTCTCATTGCTTCTCCATCTCTAGTTTTCTTATTTAAAATTCATTAAATTCCAGAAGTGGCTAATTTCATAAAACTACTTCTGACCCACTGCCCAAGCCTCTCTAAAACCACTTTTCTCCCATCTAGCCTGTAGAGGATCTTGCTCTCATCTTCTCTGCTCTTTCTTATTTTACAGTTCCATTGGAATTATAAAACCCTTTGCAGCTTGCTATGCCTGATGGGAGCTTTGTGAAATCAAACTAGTTCAACATGAGTTCTTATTCCTATGAAAGCACTGAGCATGGGTAGTGGGCAGGAGTTTTTGCCTGCTGTCTCACTTTCCTATAGCACACCTTGATTTAGTGACAATGGGTGTCTTGTTTTGGGATGCTTGGATTCTTCAGCTGGAAGTTACAAGGCTGGTCTAAACTTCCTAGCTGTTCTGTGACTGCTCCTTCTAAAAATAGAAATATGCCCTATTGGACAGTGCTTTCACATTACTGAGGGAAATAACACCATTTCCCAGAATATGTTGAAATCTTGCCAGAGATCTGGTACACGTAACACAATCTGGAAAACAGGGAGCAACTGCAAATGTTTTTTCAGTTGATAGTTTTTCTTTTTTTCAGAGCCTAGATGCATGTAGTGCTAGAAAAAACTGTGCTCCTGCTTACACTTACAGGACGTGGGGAACAAACAAATTATGTCTCCCCCTATATAGATTCAGGGTCATGACTGTGACTTCATCTCTAAAAGCTCCTGGAAGTTCTAACTAGTTTTCACACCTCTGCAGTTAGAAATGGACAAAGCAAAGCCCATTAGTCTTACCAGTCCTACTACTCCAACTAGCAGTTTGGGTTATCTCTGCTCAGCCCTACAGTCCCACTTCCTCAAGTAGCCTTAAAAAAAACAATTTTTATTTTGATATCACATGAAAAACAGGCTTAAGTGCAACATGAATAACCAAAGGAAGATCTTGCCAGACTGACAGATCTTTGTGAAAAGATCTGCTTGGACAAAAGCATGAGATGAATCCCATCTAACTAGGCTTGAACCAATTATTTGATAATATGACATGTAAATATCATTTGTGGAGCTAGAGAGGTTGGGGCTGATATAAGAAGCACAGTTCTCTGTGGAATTCAAAGGCTAAACTAATTTAAACTGAATTATTGTTCCGGAGGGAAGCTGTTACTGAAGTTTCTCAAGATTCTTTCTTAGGAACAAATTTACTTAGAACGCTCATTAAACTCTAAGGAAAAAAAATTGGCATGAGGTGATACCAGTTACATTAGTTGCACCTTCAATGCAGAACAAGAACAGATTATTACTTTGAAAGATCTGAAAGACTTTGCAGCCTTCAGTGGGAATAATGGGATGAAATATAGTAGAAGAAGATGTGAGGTCACAGAATTAGGTACTTGCATTTCATCCCAAATGATTCTGTTCAGGGAAAAAATATGGCTACTGTTGAAATTTATGTATAATAGATAAAAATTCTCTATACTGCATATTGGTTGAATTTTGGCAAAATATTTCTATGCCATGGTCAGAATTAACAAGTGGTGCCAATTTTGCTGGGGAGTGCATCATGGCAGAGAGAGGGACAAACCCATGATTTGTCCCTGTCTGTCCCTGTTCTCTTTGCAACTCACTGCAATCTGCCATGCATTTTCAAAATTCAGAAGGTGTCATTCCAGCAGCAATGGATAAAGGTTCTTTATACTCTTTCTGTCATTCTACTGGGTTCCCACATTAGCACAAGCTGGAATTTGGCACAGAGGGTCTGCTTTTTGCAGAGATGCTTACATCTATTTTAGGAACATCTGCTGTAATAAAAAAAAAAAAAAAAAAAAAAAAATAATCCTCATGTGGCAAATAACTGAATATAAAATAAATCTGACAAAACTAATAAACTACAGCAATGCCGGGAATAATAATCAATAATGTAACTCTGCTTTTAAGGGATGAAACATGAAGGTCACATTGTGGCTAATTGCAAACGTTGCAACCCAAAACATCACAGCTCATTGTGAGAGCTGTGAATTTTAACTTCATGCTCAGTCAGATCACATCAATGGTCTGAGGCTCAGTGACCTTCTGCTAGTTGGGCAAGATCTCAAACAATAGGCCAATGTGGCCATTATTATACCTTCTAGCACAGTGGCTATTAAGGTCTCTTTTTTTTCTGAGGAGTCATCAGACAATAATTGCTAATTGGAACTACATCACAAGGAAGTGAATTCTGACATCTGACAATGAACGCAAATATTTGACTTAAACACATTAAAGGTAACTTAATAATTAGGGATATATCTGCAGTGACATAGACTCAAGTATAGTTTAAGACCTGTATGGGAGGAAAATTCAGAGAGCAAGCTTCCAAGAAGCAATACTGCAGAATAAAGGAACGTTTTTTGTGTGTGTCTCAGACCCTTTGGCCAATCTTAAAATCTTGGGGAGGCAGCTCAGCAAACAGAAAATGCTCACAGAATCTGTATGCACTCAACATAATAAATATTAGATGAACAATTCACTTATGTTTCTGTCTTTCCCCCCTGCGACCTCTCTGACCCCTTAGAAAAAATAAAGTCAAGTCATATTTTCCTTCAGTTTTTACAGAATATGCTCTGTGCAGTATGGGCATAAGGGTTAGCATATATCTAATAGATAGCTGAATGTGTCAGATAGATGTATAAGCCTTCTGTGACCTGATGCTATAGTGAATTATTAGATTATATGATATAAAACGTTCAGACATCCAAGGAGTTTTTGACTATTCCATAGTAACAGCAATGAATGAGAGAAGTCTTTTGTCATAATGACCATGAGCAATGTACTCATGCAGTATACACCTACTATTCTGTTGCATTCTACCTAGAGAATAGGCAGCATTAGTTTTATGTTACATATCTTTGTAAGTTTCCCATCAAAAAGCTCATACCATTATGCCAGAATGGTTAATTTTTACTTTTTTAAATTTTCTGTTCTTCTGTCTGTTCAGAAGTCACCAAGACAACTTTAGTCATCTACTAAAAGCCTGGTCAGTTAATTCTAAATGTTTTTTGTATGATGTCATATGTCTTAAAGATGATGTCTGCAGTAACCTTTCTAGCAGAAACACACAGCTGCACACTGATAGCCAGTTCTCTATCCCTGACCACCCTGTTCTGGATATTTCCTTACACATCAACTTCATATCTCATGGCAAAACTTCAGGGTGGAGTGGAGCTCCACCAACCTTCTTGTCGAGTAGATAAACATCTCCCATTTCTGTCTCAATTATGAGGAAAGATTTGTCAGAGAGAATGAGAAGATACCCAGGCAAATGAAACTCAAGGAAGCCTATATAGGTTAAAAAAAGTAAAAATAAAATAAATCTTAAAAATTAGATGGGCAGGTAACCTCTTTGTATGTGCTTGCCTTGCAGTTTCTTCTCTGCTAGCACAGGGTGTTGCTGTTTGCTTCTATTCCAGCAAAATATTGATGTCTGCCCAGCCTTAAGAAAGGAATAAAGCCTGTTAGTCAATGGCATGGTATTTATATGTCTAAGTGTAGCTTATAAGACTTGAATGTGGTTGTAAAATCAAGAATAATTTCAATCAGGCCACTGGATGCATGACTTTACCTTCTCAAGTTAAAAATAATAATAATAATAAATTATGAAATACTTGTCAAAATGCCCCCCAGGGTATACAGAGAGTTCTTATACAGTCAATGAATGCTCCAGCAGTCAGGGTGGTGGGAGAAGAACTGTTTCACTTGGTGATACTTCGTGTGAAATCTGGTGCTGCAACTTACTCAAGATCCGAGTAGAGTTCTTACTTGTTGTGGTGTAAAAGTCATACAAAGGCTTAACTCCAAGGAAAAACAGGAATATAATCCTGGGAGACAGACATCTTCTGTTCCTGTAGAAGTGTCCAGACTGGTAAAAAAAAGAATGTAAAGCCTGCTTCAGACAGCGCAAAAGAATGTAACTGGTTGGTGGGGATGAAGATGAAATGGAAATATTTAGTATTCATTCCTGACAGAAGCTCTCTGTGAAGTGCAAGAAATCCTCAGACTTATTTTTCAGAAAAATTAAGGAAAGAATAGGCCCACTTCTTTTTAATCTCATCCAGACTTTACAAAATCCAGGTGGCTTTTTTTTTTTTTTTTTTTCCCCAGACTTTTTTTCTTTTTCTAATAATTTTAGAATTGATTAGTCTTATTGCTCTTTGCTGCCAGTCTTGCTCTTCATTCCTATTGTGGAAGAGATCTTTGTGTGACGCAGGTAGTGCCCCAAGTGTTTGATCTTTGACCTCCACTCAGAGACTGTTTTATGTAGAAAAGCCCCATGATTATTGCCATTACTTTCTTTAACCTACTTTTTCACCTTAAAGTGTAAAGGGTCACAGCTAGGGCCTGGCTCTTATTACAGTCTTTAGATGAGGCATATACTATGAAAAGAACTCTGTTTTTATTTCTTAGGAATTATGCCTTTCAAGCCTTTGAATTCCATGAAGATAATTACTGTTTTGGCCACCTTTTTGTCTGATATTTGATGCCGCTGAGTGGAATAAATTACCTATCTAACAAGGAGGGTTAATTGGTAGTTGCGAGCCAATGTGCATGCTCTCTGCTAACTCCCTTATTATTTTTCTTAAATCTTCATGTGAACTATTACCCCACAGACCGCCTTGTTGTTTTAACCCTTCCCCTCATAACAGCAGCTGCAGATGACTATTTAATTTTGATTACCCTAAACTGGACCAGGATTTAAAACATTTATGTGCCTGTAACTAAGGCATTTGTAATAATCCAAGCCTATTGTAATGTGTGTAAGGGGAAGAGAGGGAGACTTCAGAGAGCTAAATATTTTCTTTGGGGTTTTTTTCTCATTAGGACCCTTGAAGGGGGATCACCACTCATATGGGAACAAGCAGCACATATGTTACTTTTAGTATCATTGTTATTACTGTTGTCAAATAAGTGGAACTAAAAATGTTTTGCAGAGGTAAAACACTAGCACCACCCTTTGCAGATGATTTTTTAGCACAAATGAAAACTCTTCAGGAGCCCACCTGATGATAAAATGGCCTAAAGCAGCTCGTTAAATGCCATGGAAAGTAAGACAGATATATCAGAAAATGAACTTGGGATGCAGGCTGCTGCCCGTGCCGTTGACGTCATTATCTAATATTTCCATATTTTAGCAAGCACCCGCTGTGGGAAGGGTGGATGGTCAGCAGCAGTTTCATGCTGCACAAAATCAAAAATGCCTCACTCCTGGGTGTTCTAATAACCATGATATTATTATAACAATTACAGCATTTAATATATGGGATTAGTCCTTCTGATAGTGCCATTAGCCATCACTATACCCTGTAATAGGTGGCTTCATCTTTGTTATGACATGATCTTTCCTACTGTTTATTGACTTTTCAATGCAAGGGGGAGGGAACATTCCCAGCCCCCCAAACCTTTAAGAAGCTACTGTAAAGCTGTGGTTTTATTCTCAGCTGGAATGTTTAGAAACCCTCAGAGCTAAATACCTCGGTGTACTGCTTAAACACCAACAACAGCCTTATGGGGCCTTGCCCAACTTTAAACACATCTTTTTTTGTTGAGAATATTGCATTCTGCCACAATTCTGTAGGCTAACCCTGGGCTCACATTAAATATACCAGCTTCATTGAAGCTTACTGAATTGGACTGAGTTGCTTTTTGTTTTATTCTCTCTTTACTTCACCCCCAACTGAGACTGGACAGCCTTTCTTCTAGTGGAGCGTGCTTTAAAGCATCCCAAAAGAAGGGAAGGGGGTTTAGAGGCTTGGGG